>JAWDEX010209154.1:0-10824 GCA_035221805.1 Trichilia hirta
CTACAGCATCAAAATATCAAAATCTGTCAGATCAAATCAAAACCCAAATTTATCAATTTTAACTTAAATACAATTTCAATCGAATTTCTATATGCAATTGACACATAATCATTCTCTAATATCACCGCCGTATGTATGTGATCACATGCATACCACAGAACGCAGCAAAAATAACAATTTTATTGGATATTCTATAATTTTGCAAATTATATACATTTAATTTACAATCACTAACCTTTAATAATTCTCTGATAAAGTGCAACACCAATAATGTGATGCCTCTGAGAAATCAAACGCTTTTTATTTTATAATTGTTTTCTTGCTGATTGGCCAATTTGAGAGAAAGAACGGGAGAACAGAAGAGGGAGAAAGAAAATTGAACGATTCATCCTTTGGGAAGCAAAAACGATTCTGCTTCTGATTTTATAATTTTATGACAAATATCATTAAGGCCGTCTGAATTACAAAATATCATTCAAGTCTCTACCTGAATAATATTATTCACGCCCTAATTATAAAATATCATTCAAGCCCTTTAACTTTTTAAAATTATAAGTTAACCCGAATTTCATTTAAATATTTACATATTTATAAAATACTATGATTTAGTCTAAATCATAATAAGGTCAATTTTCAAGCTCTTATCTTGTTAAATAATTTAACACTTAAATCATTTACGACTTTGGGGTAAATAATATCTTCGAGAGTGCTAACTCCCTTACGGATATTATTTACTCTCTCTCGTAGCAAGAATAATCTAAGGGTTTATGTTGTGACCTCTCAGGTTCACTATAATGTTAACTGTGAGCTGAAATCAATCTCACTGACTTTATTTCGAACTATTTGAATGCTCAACGACTATGGTTGACATCTAGTAATGTGCCATAATCCCTAACTTATAATGAAGAAAAACTTCATCGAATCTTATTCCTAATTATAGGTTTTGTGTGAATAATCTCCTTTTATTCGTCTAATTCCAACTAAATCAGGGCTCACGAATGTCAAAACTTTCAATTCAATTTTATTCAGATAATCAATCTGTACGAACTGAACTTGTTACTATGAACTCTTCGTATGACATTTATGCTTTGATCAAAGACTTTATTTTTAGTTATTTACTAATATTCGACTAAGAACTCAAATCTGGATCAACTCAACGGTACCTCGAAATCCATTATATCGAGTCAACTGATTCTTTCTGACAGTTATTTGCTACTCGATATAAATAACACATGACCAAACTGACTTCTGTATACAAGACGTGATTAGTCTAGTATTTATACACCATATGAACTAATACATCTATATCGATTGACAATCATGACATCCAAGGTCTGAGGAGTAGTTAACACACCCTTATAATTCAATGATGAATTATTGACATCATACATTCGTATGATTCACCATACTTTAGTCATGTTCAAATAATAGTTCTCTAGCTATTATTCCACACTAATGTTCTAATGATATGACTATCATATCACTCGCACTAATATTATCTCATGATATTCACCAAAGACATTCAGTGTGCCTACTATGCAATATCAATGCCCAGTTGATATTACGTCTGTAAGGAATAATTTAGATAACTTATTATCTTGGACGATTCACATGTATATTCTATCACTAGTACGATTGGATAGAAGAAGAAGCATATACATATGAATTAAAACACTTTCATTGTTAATAAATATGTACAATACATATCCTATAGTAACTTAATATAATATGCTCAAAACCAACAATACGAATGATTTTAGGGCATACAACACTAACACGATTATCACCTACGAGGCCCCTCGAAGGGAGCTATTTGATAAGATGAATATAGAAGACCAGGTACTCCTAAGAGAGCAAGAGGAAAAGGTGAGCCATAATGAGCGAAATGAAAGGATATTTCTCCTGAGAGGTGAGATGAGGAAGCATGAGCGTGCTAGTTGAAAGGATAGGGGCGACAGGTATCCTCGACACTTTAGGCAGAGAGACCTAATTAAGAAGTTGCCTTAAACAAAGAGCTTCATTGAGTGATTCATATGGGCAAAACTCAGTTGAATATTTCTCTCTTACAAGCTTTACGGTATACAGAGATAATAGACTATATGTGGCAGAATCGACCCCAATCAGATTGGAGAAAGCTGATATTCCTAGTAGATGATTTTGTGATTACCATGAATGCTACAGGCATAGCACTGACAACTATTTTTAGTTACAAAAATAAATTAATCTTCTAATAAAGAATCGCTACCTAGATCATCTGGTGGCTGACCCCAATGCTAAGAAGTATGATCCAACCAAAAAGTACCGTACCCTGATAATATCATATAGGCCCACTCTGACAAAAAATTTAAATCAATTTAGTAAAAATTATTTTAGATATTTAAACCCAAGTACTGACTTTCATATTCTTAATGTCCGAGAATTAAAAAAACTAAGAGTCGCGTCATTGCCACTTATGTTTATCGACACAGATGAGACAGGCGTGCACTATTCTCACGATAATGCTCTAGTAGTAACGATAAGAGTAGGGGAAAAAGAAGTTAACATGATCCTTATTAACACTGGAAGATTGACTGACATCATCTTCGAAGACACCCTGAACACATTAGGCATTAAAGATGTGAGGCTAGAAAATCTAAAATTCGCTTTACATAATTTTAAAGAATCTTGTATCACACCATTGGGTGTGGTGTCTTTGCTAGTGACCATAGGGGACAAGCCCCATCGAAAGACCACTATGATCGAATTCTAGGTGATGGATCTGCGAATACTGTATTTTATTATCCCGGGCCTATTGTTTCTCCGAGCCATTAAAGTAGTAAAAAGTATTTATTACCTAAAATTTAAATTTCGAGTCAGTAATGAAATTGGTATAGTGCAAAGAAGCCAGAGGGAAGCGTGATCGTGTTTTACAACTTTTTCTAAGCCTATCTATTACCTTCTCAAGCGATAACGAGATCAGGAGAGAGACCAAATTGGGGACCACAGTTTAAGACATGAGATGACAAATCAGTAGAAAAAGAATAAAGCCCAGTCTTACAATGATTTAGCTATTGAGTCTGCGAAAGAATTACCTGAGACCATTCGTGATGAAATAAACAAACTTCTGAAGATATAATTCATTAGAGAATTTCATTATCCTGACTGGATAGCTAATGTAGTCATGATAAAGAAGGCAAGCGAAAAATAAAGAATGTATATTAACTTTACTAGCCTGAGCCAAGCTTCTCCAAAGGACAACTTTCCTCTGCCTAGGATCGACCAATTGGTGAAAACTACGATTGGACACCAGCTTCTAAGTTTTATGGATGCTTTCTTCGGATATAACTAAATAACTATGCATCTTTCCAATAAAGAAAAAACTTCCTTTATTATTGATCAGGAATTATATTATTATTAGATGATGCCATTTAGGTTAAAAAATGCCAGGACAATCTTCTAGTAGTTAGTCAACTAGATATTCAAGCCTCTAATAAGTTTATTTATAGAAGTTTATATAGACGACATGATCACCAAGTTAGAAAAAAGGCATGACCACATCGGACATCTTAAAGAAACTTTCGCCCTACTAAGAAAATATAACATGAAGTTGAACCCGAAAAGTTGTGCTTTTGGTGTCACCTCAAAAAAATTCTTGGGATTCGTCTTGAGCGAATGTGGCATAGAGGCCAGTCCCCAAAAAGCAAGGGTGATCCTAGAGTTGAAGTTCCCTTTCACATTAAAAGAGATACAGAGTCTGGCTGAAAAGGTCGCTACCTTTCATCGATTCATCTCAAGAGCAATAGATAAGTGCTTGAGGTTCTTCCAACTCATCAAGAAATAAAAAATGACAAAATGAATGCCAGAATATGAGGTTAGCTTCCGAGATTTAAAATAATATCTTGCTATGATTCTTGTACTGACGAGTCCGAGATCGGGAGAAATATTATTCCTATATTTAGTAGTGAGGGACCACGCAGTCAGCGTCGCCTTTACATAAAAAGATATAAATAAGGTACAAAAATCGATCTATTACATAAGTAAATTATTTTTTAATGCAAAAATTAGGTAATCTAAGTAGGAAAAGCTAGCGTTGGCCTTGGTCATTGCAGTTAGAAAGCTTCGCCCGTATTTTCAAGCACACCCCATCATCGTCCTCACTAACCAGCCCCTCAGACAAATATTGCACCAATCTGACCTTTCAAGAAGGTTGATCAAATAGAGCATCGAACTAAATAAATTCAATATAGGATTCAAGCTACGAAAAGCCATCAAAAAATAAGTTTTGGCTGACTTTATCACTGAACACGCTATCTCAGAATCTTTGCTTGGTAGACAACCCCATAATACTAGAGAAGGAGAAGAGCAATTGTCCTACCCGCCCAGGCCTTTAAAAGTTTTCATCGACGGGGCCTTGAATGCTCAGGATTATAGAACGAAAATTATAGTTGAAAGCCCTGAAGACGAGAAAATCATGAGCGCACTATGGTTCGAGTTTCCCACTATCACTAATGAAGCCAAGTATAAAGCTTTTCTTGCGAAACTATAAATGACTATTCTACTTAGCGTTGATGATATTGAAATAAAAGGGGATCCATAGCTTATAATGCAGTAAGTAAACGGTCAATTTTATGCAACCTAGATAAATATGCAGCTTTACCTTTCATTAGCTCATGAATAAATAAAAAAATTTTGCCAAGTCAAAGTTGAGCAAATTTTTAAGATCGATAATACACGAGCCGATGCTTTCTCTTGACTGGTATTTATATTCTATAAGAAGGCTCCTAGGCTTATACTAATAGCCGTCTTAGCCAAAAAGAGCATAGAGGGAGATGCCTACCTAAGACAACTACTCACTGTGCAAGACGTTCCTTCCTTAATGACTCCCATAAAATCATACTTATAAGAAGAAAAGGTGCCAAAGGATGAGAAACAGGCTCAAAAGATCAAAAACTAAATGGCTCGATATGCCATTATTGAAGGCATGCTTTATCGACGCGGCTATAGTTCACCCTACCTGAGATGTCTAGGTGAGAACGAGATAGATTTGATGCTAGAAGAAGTTTATGAAGATTCTTATGGCAACCACGAGGGCAGACGAGTCTTAACCCATAAAATCCTGAGACAAGGGTATTATTGACCAACCTTTCTTACAGATGCAGTTAAAATGACATGAAAATATCAAGACTGTCAATTATATAGTGCAACCATCGATCATCCACCGAAGAGGCTTACTACTTTGATGAGCCTTTGGCTATTTCTGTAGTGGAAGCTTGATTTAATTGGCCTATTGTCTACTAAAAGAGCCCAGATAAAATTTGCCATAGTTGCCGCGGACTACTTCATCAAATAGATCGAGGCTGAAACTTTGGCCACAATAACTGAAAGGAAGACTACTGCATTTATAAAGAATTGTCTGATTTATCGTTTTAGCATTTCCTGAATTATAATAACAGATAATGGAAAACAGTTTGACAATGCCAATTTCTAAAGTTTTTGTAAAGAGCTAAATATTAATTTATAGTTCGCCTCTCCTGCTCATCACAAGGCCAATGGACAAGTTAAAGTTGTAAATAAGTTAATCAAATAGCTGCTAAAAAAAAAATTAAGGGATCACAAAAGAGGCTAGGTAGACGAACTGTCACAAGTATTGTGAGCCCTTAGGACGATTCTAAAAATAACGATTAGCTGTTACCCCAGTAAAAATAAGGACTCCAAGCTTTCAGGTTAGATATTTCAATAAGGATCACAATGAACAATTAATAGGACTCGAGTTAGATTTACTGAAAAAAAGGCGAAATTTTGCCGTAATAAAAATAGCTATCTATCAAAGAAAGATAACTCGGTACTATGATGATAAGGTTTGGCCCTAGAAATTTTGCATCAATGATTTGGTCATTAAACGAATTCATACTGGTAATTATTTTTTCGAGAATGGCATATTGAGGCTGAACTGAGAAGGACCGTATTGGATTACAGAGGTAAGGCGACCTAGGGTGTATAAGCTATATTACCCAGATAGACGAATGTCAAAAAGTCATAGAATACTGAGCCATTAAAATTGTATTATCCCTAATAATTATGTTTTATTGAAATAAAATCAGTGACTCCATGATTATTGTTTGATCACATGTTTTGATCTGCATCTACATTGATTGTTTTATTATGAGTGTATGCCATAATTATAAAACTGAGAATAATATTTCTGCTAACAAAGTTATTTCTATGACACTACTTGAGTCCATTTGGTTTTAATAATCTCTTTACTGCGATAATAAAGTTGCTACTTTTCTTACTTCAGTAATTCGTTATTTGTGATAACTATGATTGACTCAGAATTAATAATTATTATTTACTTGCTATTCTACTGTGCTCGACTCAAAATTGATAATTATTATCTACTTACAACCCTACTATGATCGACTCAAAATCGATAATTATTATCTACTTACAACTCTACTATGATCGATTCAAAATTGATAATTATTATCTAATTACAACTCTACTATGATTTACTCAAAATCGATAATTATTATCTACTTATAATCCTACTGTGATAGACTCGGAATCAATAATTATTATTTACTTGCAACTCTACTGTGATCAACTCGAAATTAGTAATTATTATCTACTTGTAACTCTACTATGATCGACTCAAAATCAGTAATTATTATCTACTTACAACTCTACTGTGATCGACTCAGAATCGGTAATTATTATCTACTTACAACTCTACTGTGATCGACTCAGAATTGGTAATTATTATCTATTTATAATCCTACTGTGATCGACTCAAAATTGGTAATTATTATTTACTTATGACCCTACTGTGATCGACTTAAAATTGATAATTATTATCTACTTGTAACTCTATTATGATTGACACGAGATCAAAAATTATTATTTTCTTATTCTACGTTTCTCTAACTTGAATGAGATCGATAATTTTATCTACATTATTTTAATTTTACGACAAAGGCAGTATCTTAAAAATTACAAAATGGCCCCTTTAGGTCTCTACTATATCGCTTCGGTGGAACTGTGCTCCGCATAATTTCTGCCATGACCGTCGTTATTTCGACAAGAACAAAGAAATTTTACCCCAAATTCTTTGTTTTACTAACATAGAATGACATGGCTACTTAGCACGTTATTTACTAATTCATCACTATTATAAGTTATACACCTTATTCGCAAAATAAATCAAGGTAAGGTATTATTAAGAATCTTTTTTTATATTGAACAAAATAATATTTATAGTCATATGAACAATCTGTACATGTAGTTTTACTAGCATTCAAAAGGTAAAGACATTTATACACAAAGAAGAAAGAAAAAATCTATACTACTGTGACTATGGATTTTCTTATGGCCTTTTATTTGCGTCAGATGGCTTGCCCATCATCTCAGCACTGATATTAGAACATGGGAGATATGGGGGAAGAGTTTACTGCTTAAGATCAATAGGGATGGTACCTAGGGCAAGATGCAGGACGGGGAGAGTTTCAGTCGGCTCTTGATGCTGTGGTTCATTTTTTATAGTAACAGTAGTCTCTGGTGGTAACTCGACCCCTGCTTGAGGGGCTATTTTATCAGAGGGCCTTTCGACATCAACTTCATAAAAGGCTAGTTAAAGTCCACCTTCGATAGGTGTTCCTCCACCAACGCACTAATATTCTTGAGTCTAAATAGTACGCCCTTCTCATATTGATCTCAAGCTCGATCATTAGTAGAGCGGAGATTCGCTTACAGCTTTTGGATAATGGCCTCCGACTTCAGCAACTTCGACCCCAAGAGTGTACTTTTATTTCTAGCCTCTTTAATTTCTCTCGAAGGCCCCTAATAGTGTTATCCTTGCTACAAAAAAGGTCGACAAAGGTGCTGTTTATCCTTCGTAGTAATTTCAGGTCGCTTTTAGCTGTAAAACCTCTCGGTTAGAGTTTTCTATCCTGAGTTCCACAATCGCAACCTTCTTCTCTAGATCCTCCTAATCTTTACTCAGCCTTAGTGATCTCTCTCCAGTCTTTTATTCAAACTGAGGATTTTCTTCTTCAGTTGCTCATTCTCTTAGCCTTGGGCAATCGTACTTTGGATATTCGACTTCATCTGTTGCTATTGTCAAGTGAGTGCGTGGACGACCTACAGAAAGAACAGTTATTATATATAAAATTTTGAAGAGAGAGAATGAGGCAGGAGTAAGGTTTACCATTATTGAGGAGTCTCACACGTAGTTAATCACCACCTCAAGAGAAAGACCATCCACCTCCTCATCAATAACCTTATCTATCAGGAAGACAGCTGTATTAATGAGAGGAAGGAGGTGGACCGCTACTACTCTTTTGTCTTTGCAAAAATTAGAGAGTTCTAACTCTAGTATGGGGCATGGGAAACAGCAAAGTGATGAGAGATTACCGGTACTGGTACCTTAGACAAAGAAACTAGATTGCACTATTTAGACCCCGACGCATTATTAGAGCTGGACCTTATGGCATGAGCAGTTGCGATGGTATTGCTCAATAGCTTATCCTGTCCCTCATCGAATATGGGTCTTTTCTTGATTAGTTGGGGAGGGCTATCGCTGGTGTCAGAAATCTCTTAAGATAGAGTTGAAGCTTGCCTTTATCCTTTACGGAAGCCTTGGAAGCTTCCTATCGATATTGGGGAGGAGGTGGCGTTTGACTTCACCAGGCCCCCTTACCAGCTCTTCTTGCGGTTGACAAATGCTCCGAGATAGAAAGACGTTGATCTCTCTTAAACATATCTGTAAAATTAAACCAAAAGGGTTTAGTTCCTCCTACAAGAGCATTGATGCATTTATGACATCCTACCCTTCGCTTTCATTCCATTGAGGGCGACACGCTAGACATGAGAGGAGACTAGACTAGACTCTACTAAAAAAGCCTTTGACAAAATCTTTTTCTGATCAGTAACAATATACCCGAGCAAAGTCATTCTTCTTTTTGACTCTTGACTCAGGGCAAGGTGATTTGACCATGCCGTAGCTGACTCGAACTTATTTGAAATCTCCTTTTTTGTGATAAGGTCCCATTCACCCCCAATAAAAAATTGTTTGTTTTTCTAATACTTGTTATTAGAAGGATTTTTCCTCATCGAATTTGGAGTTTGTGGCCTGATTTATAGATAGTACCAATAAGGACTAGATCCTGAATTCTTCCTTAGTGTGTATATATAGGCCACCTTAGAAATATTTAGGGGCTCGCCAAAAAATATTCTTCCACAGGATGTATAAGCCGGCCAAGATTCTCTAATTGTTAGGGACGAGTTGATAGAGGAGAATCTGGAAATATGTGAGCACACTCGCGAAGAATGGCTAGAGCGACAACCATATTTCTAATAAGAACAGTTCCTCGTTGAAAACAGTTTTACCAGGAGGGGGCAGGCTCAGCAATTCATCCCTACGCAGAGCTCGCATGGCTACCAAGTTATCTACCTCAAAAATCTCCCAATAAACATCGAGGTCGTATGTGGTGACTATGAAAGAGAAACGGTCGTCTTCGAACTTGATCCTTATTTTAAAAATAGTTACTGAATCAGTGGTGTGCTCGAGCTCATAGACGAATCTGGCATCGAATTGACCTCAATAAATTCTCGAGGGGACTAATATGGGAACCCAACTCGATAGCACTCACCACTAGCACTCATCTTCTGCATACATACAACATGATGTTAGGATGTAAATAGCACGAATAACCAATATTTTTTGAGGCCAATAAATAATGTAGGCCTCGTAATTTCTCTCTCTTTGCCTATCCTCCCACCCCAACTACGAGCCAATTAGTGAGAACCCTGGTCCTAGAGGCTTCTCAGAGAAGGCCGGCGCCGCAATCTCCTCCTATACAAGTAAAAAATCTGCCACGACACTGCCACAGAAAAATGTGTGATAAAAAAGGACAAAGAAATTATATCTTATCGATTAAATAAATGGTGAGACAATTGTGCGAGAGGCTTCATTGCTAATAGACACAGGCAGCGCAGAAGTACAAGGCTCTAAGAAATGACGAGAATGATATGGGTCCGTCAAGAATGCAAAAATCAGAAATAGAAAGTAAATTAAGGTTATTTATATTCACTCAATCAATAACTAAGCGACCCGATATATGCGGATGATAGCTCTGCAAGAGGTCAAGAATGAGCCACATTGCATTACTTTCAAGATGGTACTCTAGAACGTCGTGCCAATTCAAAAACAGCCACTAATCTATTTACACGTGACTGTACCATGAGTTATAAGGAGGCACCGTACTTCAGTAAAATTCTTTCAGAGAATAACAGGTAAAAATCGAAGCATCTGCATTTAATGAAGACTGTTGATTGCTCGAAGCATCAAACTGCCCATGACAAGAAACTAAATCGCCTCAGGAAAATAAAACTATTTAAATTTCTGCTCTTGCTTTACGACAGCAAAAATTTGAGGGGCTTATGTTGATGGTTTTACCGACTCTGTATTTCTCAACCTTAGCTTTTGTTAAACGGGCGACCTAACCCGGCTTCGATCGCCTTAATATCCTGACTTTCATCTTGATTATTGAGGCGACCCAGCTTTAAAATTTCAAAAAACGAGAGATTCAAATGGGACAAGCAGGTATATTTTTCAAGAAATAGTTTAAGTGTCCAATCACATTAAGAGGTGCCATGCCCTGTAAATTGCAAACGATCGCAGAGGAGTAGTGAAAGGACCTGCTAAATGATTGTATCTTACCCTATCTAATTAGGCTCCCGTTCTCTGATGCTTACACATGTAAATGTATTATAAATGATAAAATTGCTACATGAAAAGAAAATTTTTTTGGGGGATCTTTTTCAACTTTATGAGAGAAAAAGGGAGTT
>JAWDEX010209164.1:0-10824 GCA_035221805.1 Trichilia hirta
CTATGCATCCTCCTGACGAGAAAAAGACTTCATTTATCACTGATTAAAGATTATATTATTATCGAGTAATGTTGTTCAGTTTGAAAAATGTTGGGGCTACCTTCCAACATTTAGTTAATCGGATATTCAAGACTCTTATAGGCTCATCCATAAAAATTTATGTAAATGTTATGATAACCAAGTCGAAAGAAAGGCATGACCATATCAGGCATCTAAAAGAGACTTTCACTCTCTTAAGATAATACAGTACGAAGCTGAACCCGAAAAAATGCGCTTTTAGTGTCAGCTCAGAAAAATTTTTGGGGTTCATTATTAGTGAGCGCGACATAAAAGCAAATCTCTAAAAGATAAAGGCGATCCTAGAGTTAAAATCACCCTCTACAGTAAAAGAGATGCAGAGCTTGACCAAAAAGGTCACTATACTTCACCGATTCATCTTCAGAGCGACAGACAAATGCCTTAAGTTTTTTCAATTCATTAAGAAGTGAAAAACGGCAGAATAAATGCCAGAATGTGAGACTAACTTTCAGGAATTGAAGCAGTATCTTACCATAATTCTCGTATTAATAAGCTAAAAGCCTGGAGATGTTCTTTACCTGTATTTAGCTATTAATGACCACGCTGTCAGTGCCGCTCTGATAAAAAAAGACAAAAATAAGGTACAAAAACTAATCAATTACATGAGTAAATCATTTTTTGATACAGAGACTAGTATTCGAAGCTAGAAAAGTTGGTGCTAGTCTTGGTAACCGCAGCCAAAAAGCTTCGCTCATAGTTCTAGGCCTATCAAGTTATCGTTCTTATTTACTAGCCCTTAAGACAAATCTTGCATTGACCTAACCTTTTGGGAAGGCTGGTAAAGTAGTACATTGAACTAAGTGAATTTGACATAGAGTTCAAGCTATAAAAGGCCATTAAAAGACAAATTCTGACTGATTTTATCATCGAACACACTGTCTCAAAGTCCCTGCTAGTCAGAAAATCTCATAACATAGGCGATGAAAAGGTATGATTGCCCGACCTAATCTGACCTTGGAAAATCTTTATTGACGGGGCCTCTAATGCTCAAGGTTCTAGAGCAGAGGTTATACTCGAAAGTCCTAAGGGCTAGAAAATTATAGGTGCACTTCTGTTCGAGTTTTCTGTTACTAATAACAAAGTTGAGTATGAAGTCTTATTAATTGACTTACGAATGCCTTTTTTACTTGGTTCTAATAATATTGAAGTAAAGAGGGATTCATAACTTGTGATACAGCAAGTAAATAGCCAATTTCGCTTAATCGAAGCGAATATACAGCGCTATCTTGCATTGGCTAATGAATAAATAAAAAGATTTCGTCAATTTGAGGCTGAATATATTTTTAGGACAGAAAATGGACGAGCTAATGCTCTATCTAAACTAGCAACCACATTTTATGAGAAGGCTCCCAAGCTCATAGCAATAGCCATCTTAGCCAAGAAAAGCATAGATGAAGATGTTTGCTCGAGGCAGTTGCTCACTGTGCGAGAGAATTCCTCTTAAATGACTCCCTTAAAACTATACTTACAAGAAGAAAAATTGCCAGAGTATGAGAAATAGGCTCGTAAGATTAATAACTAAGAGGCCCGGTACGCTATAATGGATAGCATTTTTTATCGACGCGATTATAATTTGTCATACTTGAGATGTTTAGGAAAGGATGATACAAACTTAGTATTGCAAGAAGTCCTTAAGGGTTCTTATGGTGACCACGGAGATGGGCGAGCCTTAACTCATAAAATTCTAAAGCAAGGATAATATTAGCCCACACTTTTTAGAGATGCAGTCAAAATGACGAGAAGTTGTTGAGACTATCAGCTGCACAGCAGTATAATTTACCGGCCACTAGAGAAGCTTAACACTTTAGCAAGCCCCTGACTATTTGTACAATAGGGGTTTGATTTGATTAGCCTACTATCCATCGGATGAGCCCAGATAAAATTTATCATAGTCGCCATAGACTACTTTATAAAGTGGATAAAAGTTGAGCCTTTAGCCGTAATAACTGAGAAGAAGATTATGGCATTCGTAAGAAATTATTTGATTTACCACTCATTATTCTCAGAATAATAATAATGGATAACAGGAAGTAATTCAATAATGCCAACTTTTAAAATTTCTATAATGAGCTACACATCGACTTACGTTTTATCTCTCATGTACATCCCATGGCCAATGGACAAGTTAAGATTGCCAATAAACTGATTAAACAGTTACTGAAGAAGAAACTTGAGGACCATAAAAAGGGGTATGTAGAAGAGTTGTCACAAGTTTTGTGGGCCCTCAGGACGACCCTAAAGACGATTACAAGCAAAACTCTATTTAATCTCACTTATGGCACTGAGGCCATCACACTAATTAAAATAAGAACTCTAAGCTTTTGGGTTCGATATTTCGATGAATTGCATAATAAACATTTAAAGCTACTTGAGTTAGATTTACTGAAAGAATGATGAGAGCTGACCGGGATAAAAACAGCTAAATACCAAAGAAAGGTAGCTTGGTACTATAATGGTAAGGTTTGGCCCCAAGAATTTTGTATTGGTAATTTAGTTATTAAGAAAGCTAAAGTCGGTGCTCAATTTCTCGAAAATAATGCACTAATGCCAAACTGGGAGGAACCATATTGAATTGTGGACATAAGATGACCTAGGGTCTATAAATTACAATACCTTGATGGACGAAATGTCAAAAAATTATGAAATACTGAGCTATTAAAACTATATTACCCCTAATGATTTTGTGTTATCCAAGTGAAATTACTGACTCCATGATTACTACTTCAACATCAATTCAGATTTGTTTCTACTTTACTTAGTTACGCCTATATGCCACAAGTATAAAACATGATTCCTGTTACACCTAAAATTAATCTACTACAGTAGTAAAGCTGCTACTTCTATCACTCCTATTATATGTTTCTTTATTGGTTAATTATTCAACTTAGATTTAGTAATTTTATCTACTTATTAGTCTCTAGGATTCGACTTGAATTCAGTAATTTTATATATTTGCTAATCATTATTATTTGACTCAGGTTTGGTAATTTTATTTATTTGCTAATCTATTCAACATTTGACTCGAATTCGATAATTTTATCTACTTGTTAGTCTCTATTATTTGACTCAAATTTGGTAATTTTATCTACTTGCTAGTCAATGTTATTCGACTCGAGTTTGGTAATTTTATTTATTTGCTAATCTATTCAACATTTGACTCGGATTTGATAATTTCATCTACTTGTTAGTCACCATTATTCAACTCGGGTTCAGTAATTTGATCTACTTGCTAATATATTCATCATTCGACTCGGGATCGATAATTTTATTTATTTACTAATCTATTCAACATTCAACTCGGCTTCAATAATTTTATCTACTTGTTATTCTACACATTATTTAACTCGAAATTAGTAATTCTTATTTATTCTGATAACACAATATATTTGACTTGGATCAATAATTTAAACTACTAAAAGTTTATTGACTCTCCAATAAAAAGGGATCGGAGAAATTTTGATTAGTTACTGTTTGATAACACCACGACAAAGATGGCGCTATGAAACTAAGAAAATCACCCTTATTGATTCATATTATTACACGTCAGTAAAGTTTTACTTTGCTTGCTTTCTACTACTATCAGTATTATCTGAGTTAGATAGATGCATACTTTGAATCCTTCACTTTATCGATATAACACAGTATAACTACTTAGTGTCTTTTATTTATTTATCACTGATCAAGTATTCATTTTATTCATAAGACGAATTATAGCAATTTATTACTGATAGTTTCGCCTTTGCGTTGAATAATATGAATGTTGTATTCGTATATTATATACATACATAGCTCCATTAGTACACGAAGAAAAATGACAAAAATACATGCATGAAAAAAGAAAATTTATGCTATTGTAGCTGCAGGTTTTCTTGTCCTGAGGTGCCAGGTTTTTGGCCCGTGCCAGATGGCTCGCCTGTTGTTGAAGACGTTAGAGGGGTGAAGGACTTTAAGAGAGGCTTGCAGCTCATGGCCAGCAAGGATATTACCTGAGATAGTCGGGAGAATTTCAGCAGGCCCTTGTTGTTACTGCTCATTTCTTATAGCTGCAAGAGCTTTTGGTGGTGACTCGACCCCCACCTCAGGAGTTACTTTATCAGGCAGCCTCTCGATACCTAATTTTTTGAAAAGTCAGTTAAGGTCTACCTCGGGTAGGCGCTCTTTAACTAGCGTACTTATATTTCTGAGCTCAAATAGTACTCTTTCTTCGTATTGATCCCAAGCTCGATCGTTGATAGAATGAAGGTTGACTTGCAGTTTTCGAATTGTGGCCTCTGTCTTCAGCAACTCCTGACCCCGAAAAGACACGTCTGCCTCTAATTTTTTAGCTTTCTCCCAGAAATCTCTGACAGTGTTCTCATTGCTGTGAAGAAGGTTAGTGGATTTATTGTTTATCTTCCTCAGCAAATTCAAGTCATTCTTTAGTTGTAAAATTTCTTGATCTGAGTCAACTATCCTAGACTCGGCAATTGCGACCCTCTTCTCAATATCCTCCCTGATTTTGGCCCAGCCCTGGTGATCCCTCTTTAACTTTTTGTTTAAGCTAAAGATCTCATTCTCCAGGCCTTGGGCATTCGCGCCTTGGATATGCGACTTCATCTTTTCTTACTGCCAGCGAGCATGTGAGCGATTTGTAGAAGCAACAGTTAGACAACAAACCTGAAAATAAGAAGAAGAAAACGAGGCGGGGGTAAGACTCACTATGATCGAGGAGTTTCGCACATAATTGATCGTCGTTTCAGGAATAAGGTTTCCCACCTTTTTGTCAATCACCCTATCTATCAGGGGAACGGTTACATTACTAAGGGACAAAAGCCAGGCCACTATCAGTCTTTTGTCTTTATCAATGTTAGAGAGCTCTAACTCTATCATTTGTACACAGGAAAGGGCAAAATGATAAGTGATCATCGGCACTAGTACTTTAAAGAATGAAGTTTAGGCTCATTGGCTGGATCCCGGCACATTGATTAAACTGGATTGTGTGGCATGAGCAACTGCGATAGCATTGCTCAATAATTTATCTTGTCTCTCTTTAGATCTAGATCTCTTTCTTGTCAGTCAGAGAGGGCTATCACTGCTATCAGATGTCTCCTGAGGCAGAGCTGAAGTTTTGCCCTTATCTCTAATAAAAGTCCTGGAAGCTTTCTGTCGACGTTGCGGGGGTGAGGGTGGCAATTGGCCTCGCCTTGCTTCCTTACTTGCTCTTTTTACGGCTGTCAAAAGCTCCAAAATTGAAGGGTGTTGATCTTTTTATTGACATATCTATAAAAGAAAAATAAAAAGTTTCAGTTCCTCTTACAAGTACGATAATGCATCTGTAGTATCCTACCCTTCACTTTTACTCGGTTGAGGGCGACGCGTGAAATATGAGAGGAGACCAAACTCAATCCTATTAAGAAAACCTCCGATAGGATCTCCTTCTGATCAACAGCAATGTTTCTGAGTAAAGTCATCTTCCTTTTTGACTCCTAACCTAGGGCGAGGCGACCTGACTATGCCGTAGCTGACCCAAACTTATTTAGGATCTCCTCTCTTGCGATAAGGTTCTATTCACCCCAATGAAAAACTATTTATTCTTCCAATACTTGTTACTAGAAGGATTGCCTCTTACCAAATTTGAGATTTTTCGCTTGGTTTACAGGTAGTACCCATCAGGGCTAGATCCTTGATTCTTCCTTAATATGTATATATAGGCCACTTCGAAAATACTTGAGGGCTCGCCAAAATATTTCTGGTATAGCATATATAAGCCAATTAAAATCTTTCAAATGTTAGGGACGAGCTGGTACAGAGGAATCTAAAAATACGTGAGCACGTTGGAGAAGAATAGCTGGAGCAATAGCCTCATCCCTAATAAGAATAGCTCTTCGTTAAAAGCAATTTTGTTGGGAGGTAGACGGCTCAGTATTTTTCCTTTTCTCAGAGCCCTCATGATTACTAGGCTGTCTACTTGAAAAATCTCCCGATATATTGAGGTCCTGAATGGTGACTATGAAAGAGAACTGGTCAGCCTCGAATTCAATTCCTGTTTTACGTACTTAGACCGAATCAGTTGTAGATCTTTTATCGCTCGAGTTTGAGAGCGAACTTGGAGTTTGGTTTGCCTTGATAGTTTCTCGAAGCGACTGATCTAGTGCCCCAACTTGATAGCTCTCGCTGCTGGTGCCATCTCTTACATATAGACAATAGAACGTCAAGACGAAAATTGCATAAAGAACCGATATTTTCCAAGGCTAATAGAGAGTGAAGGGCTTGCGAGCATTTTCTCATTTCGCCTGCCCTCTCCACCTCGACAATACGCCAACTGATGAGAATCCCGACCATGAATTCTGCTCTTCAGTGACTAATTCACGTCCCACACAAGTCAAAAATCTGCCACAATATCACCACAAGAAATATGTAATAAAAAAAGTAAAGTAGTAGCATCTTATCGATTAAGCAGACGACGAAGCGAGAATAGTGATTCGCTGTTAAATTGATGCAAATGGCACAAAAGGATAGAAAAGGGAAGTCATGAGTAAAAGCTTAAATTTGTCAAAAGTGCAAAATAGAAAAGGGAAGACAAATAGGGGTATTTATAGTCAGCCAAATAATACTCAAACGACACCACGCACTCGAAAGGTCAAGTTGTGGATGGTCAAAAATGCGTCACATCTCATAACATCAAGACGGTACCCTCGAGCATTGTACTAATTCAAAAGTAACCGCCATTTTACTTATACGTGACTACGCTATGCGTCACGAAAAGACACCGCATTTAAGTCGGGCCTTTTCAAGAAATAGTAGGTCAAAGTCGAAGCATCCGCATTTAATAAAGATTGTTGGCTACTAAAAGCATGATAATATTCAGGTCAAAATTCTAAATTGTCTTGATAAAATTAGAATCATTTAAATTTCTACTCTCGCTCTGCGATAGCTGAAACTTGGGAGGCTTATGTTTTTACCAACCCTGTATTTTTTGACCCCAACTATTGTTAGGCAAGCGGCCTGACCTAGCTTCAGTTGCCTCAGCATCTTGACCATCACCTTAATTACGAGATGAATTAGTTTTTATATTTTAAAAATAGAAGATTCAAATGAGATAAACATGCACATTTCTCAATAAATAGCTTGAGCATCCTATTACATTAAGGGGCACCATGCCCTACAAGCTGCAGGTACTCATCACGACCCTTATCCTAACGTAAAGGAGTGGTTAAAAGACCTGTTAGGTGATCATACCTAATCCTATCTAATCAGGCTCCCGTTCTCTGATGCTCACACGTGTAAAGGCCTTATAAATGGTAGAATTGCTACATAAAAAAAATTCGATTCTTTTGGATCATTTTCGACTGGGAGAGAAGAAGAGAGAGTTCTGCTAGCAAAGATTAGCCCTCTCCTATAAACATTTCCCAAGCCCTGCCTCCCGGGTAGATAAATATTCAAACACTCATAATTTGTCTCTCTTTTTAACTTGGCCTTAGATAATCCACTGACTTGAGCATCGGAGTTTATTCACCGATAATCCGGCTTCACTCCTAGCTCATTTTTCTTTAATTTTAGGCAGTCTTCTGAGAGTCCCTATTAGGAGCTAAGCGCCGTTCTATACAGCCTCTAGGTCGACTGCAACAGTGAAATCTATGTGGTGCGCTAAGTTTTTCGTCCATAAAAAATTTAGGCATAAACAAATACATATAATTTAATTAAGAAAATTTAAAGTTCATTTATTTTTCTTCTGTTTTGGTTGCATTTCTAATATACCTAGTTACATTATATCATACCAATAGTTGATGTCCTTCTTATTATCAAATACAATAGTTGGTAACAATATTCTTATTACAAAAAAATGAATTTTACCATCATCATTAGTAGTAGTAATAGTAGTAATAATAATAATAGTAGCAGCAGCAAAATTTAGTCCAGGATTAATACTCAGTACAAGCAAAAAAGTAAAAAACCTTAAAGAATAAAAAATTACTATACTTCTTGAAAAAACCTAAGAAAAAACATAAGAAATATGTGTTAATTATTGATTATAAGTTTTTGATGATGATCAAAACAAGTACTTACTAGTTAGTTTTTCATGATGACAATGATATAGATGCTTGCTAACTGCTCTAATTAAGAAACGTATTCTTTGCAGATAAACAGATTGATGCCTGATTATATAGACAAAGAAGTATCAATACATTTAAACTATGTATCGATATAATCAGTGAAAAAAATCAAATATAGACCAAAGGATCGATGCAAAAAGCCAAAGAGATTGATACGTAGCTAAAAAAGCAGCAATGTATCGATACACATAATAAAAGTATTGATACATTATGTCAAAGACAAAATTCAAGAAGGCTAAAGATCGATACCAAACAAAAAGACATCAGCACTGTGATGAATATCAATACTCCATAACAAACAGATCGATACATGTCAATAAGGTTAAAATGTCTGCAGTTAAGAGTTAAAATTAAGGCATGTCAAAATTCAAAATTACAGAAGATCAAGATTAAGAGAAATATAAAGTTGAAGTATCGATACACTGAATTCAAGTATTGATACATTTTTTCGAGCACTTTTTTAAAGGAAAAATATGAAGCCTCTGAGAAGCAAAATATATCGAAACAAGATTGAAGCTAAATCAATACAATAAAGACTGAAAGGTTAAGATATCGATACATCCTGAAAACTAAGATTAAAAAATACATATTGTAATTTTATATCAATATAAAAGATGTCACATATTGATACGAAGCTTCTATAAGAAAAATATGGATCAATACACTTGTCAAAAGTATCGATACATTCTTGAGAAAAAAAATTTTAGAGTTAGGCAGAAGGATCATCATGGCAAAGATATTAATACACCACGATCATAAATCAATACTCAAAAGCTTAAAGCATTAAAGTATTGATATATTACTCATAAGTATCGATACATCTTAAAAAATCAGCTTTAATGATCATATTTACAAGCATTAAAGGCAGCATTAAATGAAGTATTAAAGAGCTGTTGAGAGAGCAGAGAAAATTATTTAAAAACTTCAATGCTTCTTATCAAAAGATAGATAAAAAAATATAGCAAAAGTAATATACAATCAATTAATTATTCCTAAATTTGAGCAGTACATACAAAAGAAAAAGAATATTTTCTCAAAAATATGTTCTTTCTATCTTAATTTATCATCTTAGAGAGAGAATACTAAAAAACTATGAGCTTATTAAATATCCAGTCTGTTAGACATTCAAACTATGTTGCTATACAAATTGTCAGGTTATCCTTTACCATTAAAAAGGAGATTGTAAGGTTACCCTTCAGTATTAAAAAAGAGAGTGTTAGGTTACTCTTCACCATTAAGAAAGAGTTGTAAAATTTAGGTTACACTTGACTCGTGCAAATAAAAGATAACTAAACTTTAGTGTAGAATCATCAAAAAAGTGAACATAGGCACATTGCCAAACTATTATAAATTTCTTATGTGTTTCCTCCTTTTACATCTCTAATTATCTTCATTTATATCATCATCTTAGATCTTTAAAGTTATACCTCATCAATAAATTTTTAACACTCTTTTAAAATTCTTAAAATACCTAATTCACCCTCTATTGGGTGTTGCCATTTAGGATAATAAGTGATACCACAGCTTAGCTCTTTTTTAAGTGAAGATTAATTATTTTTGGAGCAGTAGATCAGTAACGGCATCAAGCAGTGTTTGAACTCAATTGATTGAAAGATAGTCAATTTATAAACCATCTTTCTTTGATAAAAATGAATATGTTTACTAAAAGAAAAGGATGAAGATTTATTTAAGTTCATTTGACTTCAAAATAGTTACTATCATAAAAGATGGATATAAGCTACCAGTGGTAACAGATGAGGTAACCAAGTAAGTAAAGTCTAAGTCAAAACGTGAATAGATAACTAAAGTGAAAACTTTATTTTAGGCAAACAATAGAGCAATGAATGTGGTATACTATGCACGAGACAAGACTAAATACAATCGAGTGTCTAATTATAATACAGCTAAGGCTATATGAGATATGCTTGAAATAATACATAAAGAAACTAGTAGGGTGAAGGACTTTAAGATTACCATGCTAATTTATAATTATAAACTATTTAAGATGAAGCCATAGGAAAGCATCAAAAAAATGTATACACAATTCACTGACATTGTGAATAAACTAAAAGCACTTGGCAGAGTATATTCAAATGTAGATATAGTTATCAAAATAATAACAAGGTTATTAAGATCGTAAAAGGTTAAAATGACTGCTATAAGAGAGGTCAAAGATCTTAGAACTCTACGATTAAAAAAACTACTTAGCTTCCTCATGACATACGAACTCAAAAATAAGAGGAACAAAGATAAGGATTGTGACAAAAGGAGAAAGATAGTTGCCTTAAAGGAAACTCAATAGAAAGATGAAGAAGAAAGTGAAAAAGATTCTAGTAATGATGAGGAGCTGATGTTGATGGTTAAAAAATTTAGAAAATTTTTCAACAGAGATAGGCTAAAAGAAAGAAACTGGAAAAAGAAAGAAATCCTTAAAGTTGATAAAATCAAGAAGAATGAAGAAAAGGATGGCGAAATAATCTATTATGAATGCAAAAAGCCTGGCTACACTGTCATAACC
This sequence comes from Trichilia hirta, assembly GCA_035221805.1. Classification (NCBI taxonomy): domain Eukaryota; kingdom Viridiplantae; phylum Streptophyta; class Magnoliopsida; order Sapindales; family Meliaceae; genus Trichilia; species Trichilia hirta. The sequence goes on from JAWDEX010209164.1 coordinate 10,690, forward strand.
TGATTTTGTCCTCTATAATTTTATCTATGCTTAATATATTTTTTGTAGGATTTTTCTATGTAAAAATTCTATCTCAGGTAATATTTTTTATACTTTATCTTTTTATATTAAAATATTAAAATAATGTCTTATATT
>JAWDEX010209175.1:0-10822 GCA_035221805.1 Trichilia hirta
GTCCCCGTCGAAGTTTCGAAAGAGAATCCAGCTATATGCATTGGCTTCACCCTTTATAGGGCATCTGCACATGTGAGCATCGGAGAACGGAAGTTTGATTAGACAGGAGTAAGTATGGTAGTTGGGTTAATCTTTTCACCACTCTTAGGTCTGGCATAAAAATGAGTGTTTGCAACTTACAGGGCACGGTACAACCTAACGTGATGGGACGTCTGAATAGTTACTTGAACAACGTATTTATCGGTCCCATCTATAACTCTCGTTTTTTGAATGAGGCAATGGGTCGCTTCGATAATCAAGAAAGGATCGCCTTGGTAATCGAAGTGGATATCAAGATAACAAAGCGACCAGAGCCAGACTAGGCCTTTTGTTTAGTAAAGTCTAAGATCGAAAAGCTTAAGCTAAAATCGATCTTAGATCAATAAATATCATCAACAATACTTAATATCATTTTAAGTGATTTACTTTAACAGTTTATAATTTAAAATTAATTTTATTTATAATTTAAATTGACAATAGATATTTGTAAAAAGAAATCAATTTAAATTAATCCAATTAAATGATTTGGATTTATTTAAATTGGATTGGTTTAGATTTGTACATCTTAAAAATAGCTATACAACTATATATATTAATTTTAAATATATTGTTAATATGCATTTAATACCCTGAAATACTAATTTTTAGTAAATATATTTAATTTTAATATTTAATATTTTTATTTTTATAATAATCAAACTTAAAAGTAATAGCACCTTGGTATTGAATAAAGTGATCAATTTTTTTTTAATCTCAATCTCAATTAGTGATTTACTTTTAAAGGAGATAGTAATATTGAATATATTGCAATTAAGATTAATATCAATATTCATGTTTTTATCAAATTACATTCTATAATTGTATAAGAGGAATGGTTGACTAAATATTCATTTTAATTCATAATATTAATGTGAAATTTTAATTTAATAGTTTAAGATATTAGATAAAAATTAATTAATTAATTAATATTAACAATTGACTTTGAAAAGTTTCAGGTCTTGTCATCCTGACACTGGAAAAAAAAATAGAAAAACAATAATTTTTGTTATTGGATGAGATGGAGAGCACGTATTATTATAAAACTAAGGATTATCTTTTAGGAATTGAAATACTAATTACCTATAATAAATAAATTAATAAATAAAATTTACCTTAAAAATTACTGTGAAAATTTTTTAATCTTTTATTTCATTGACTAAAAAAATTTAATAAAATATAATTCTAAAAATAAATTTTTTTTATATAAAATAATATTAATTATTTCGTAATTTACATTATTAATTGTCAAAACAAGAATCGCCGAGTTATATATAGGATAACACTGATTAATTAATAATATTATATTATATCAATTTATATACAAGAATTTACATTATAATTTTTTTCTATTTTTAGAATTATTTTTTAATAAAATTATTCAAAATATTTTAAATTGAGCTATATTTATGCTAATTTGTCTACCAATACAAAGGTGCCAGTCTCGTAATCCATGGCTTTAGGTAGATTTTCCGACTTCCTTTTTCTGCTTACTTCTGAGTTTTGATTCCCTGAATTATTAAGACACTCACTCAAGCCAGCTGTCAATCAATTCCATGGTCCAACTTACCTTTTCTTTGTAATGCCATTACTCATGATGGATCATCGTGTTAAAGCCATGTCGATCTTGTCTTGATGACCATACTCTACCAACATTGACACGAGAAAATACCGATGGCCCACCATCCCACAAGGTGGCCACTTGTCGTCGCTTCAGGAGCCCGGCGTGAGGAGCCGTTGGGAACCATCCAATGGTCATCATCAGCCGGCCTCATCTTTTGGCGCGGTCCAGTCCCCAACGCTCTCTTCATTTCAGATCCGTTATCAACGGTCTAATATTTTTATTTGTTTATTTTTATAAATAAATACAATAAAATAAAGGAATTGAATTAAAAACCAAGCCAAAACACACCAAACAACAACAATTATAACAACGCGTCTTTGAAAACAGAAGCTAGTAAATTAATAATAGAAGTTTTAATAATAAAGGCCCGGTATCAACAATAAGGTCCCGAAAGTTTTTTTATTTTTTACAAATAAAAAATATATTATTAATTCATATTAAATGAACCGCTCATTTTTCCTATATTAAAATAAGAGTTGGCACAGATTAAATTTATTTGAGATAAAATTTTAAATAAATTTATATATTATAATTTAAAATTAAGTTAATCTAATTTAATTTATTTTATCCAACTAAATCTCTAAATATAACTTGAAGTGATTTGAATTAGATTATAAAATTAATAATACAATAATTAAAAATTATTAATTTTATAATATTTTATCAATATTTTATGAATAATATGCAAAATTTTTTTGAACTAATCCATACTACAAATTATAATAGTTCAAATTAATTTAAATTAAATCAATTTAAAAATATCCATCCCTAATTAAAATATCAAATTATTCTTGTAATATCAAATTTTTACTATCATTATTTATGGTAATAATATTTGAAAACTTTTAATTTTGGTACAAAAAAGAACATTAAAATGACAAAAAAGTAAAAAATAATAAACATAAAATATAAAACTAATAAAACAAAGATAATACATACATTAAAATAATGGATAAAATAGAATATAAATTTTTATTTTAACTTTCACACATCAAAATCTCATTTTATTCAAAATGGGCATTAAATTTTTTTATCTTATTGCAAACTAATTGATCAAGCTAGCAAAATAAAACATTAATCACACCAACGGATATCGTTCCATTATTAATGAGCAATATTATGACATAAATGAAAAAATTAAAAATTATATAAAAATGTTAAAAAAATAAATTTTTTAATACCCTATATATTTTTAATTGTGTGAGTTGCGTGAAATATGCGTTAATGGGACAGGCACAAGACAGCTCTATATTAAAAGGGTTCATCCGCAAACAGCAAAAGAATAGGAATTGGGAATTTCGAGTCCTGTTTGCAGTCAATTTTCAGAGTATTCCCTGTTGTTTTATCTATATAAAGCAAATTGTTTTCCACAATTTTCTCGAACTTAGCAACAACAGCCACACAATTTCTTCAGACGATTCTATCATCCCTTGCTTTCATACATATTAATTTCCTTCAAACAAATGCCGTCCATTTTCTTCAGAGTCTTCCTTCTTTACGGTCTTCTAAACAATTTCATCCTCTTTTTAGTACCAAAGAAACTCAGGTTCTTCCTACCAAATTCTTGGTACGCAACCGCAACCGCTGCCAACCACCAAAACCTGCTTCGGTCTCAGCCTCAAACTCAGTCTGAGTCTCAGATTTCATTCAAAAGAATGGACCCCGCAGAGCTCGACCGTGTATTTCAAATGTTTGACCGGAATGGTGACGGGAGAATATCCATGAAGGAGTTAAATGACTCGTTGGAGAACTTGCGAATTTACATCCCGTATAAGGAATTGTCGCAGATGATCGAGAGAATCGACGCAAACGGAGATGGGTGTGTTGACATTGACGAATTTGGCGCCCTCTACAAGTCAATAATGGACGAGAGAGACGAGGAAGAAGACATGAAAGAAGCCTTCAACGTGTTCGATCAAAACGGCGATGGGTTTATCACGTTTGACGAATTGAAATCCGTTTTGGGTTCACTCGGTCTTAAGCAAGGCAGGACCGTCGAGGATTGCAAGAGGATGATCATGAAGGTGGACGTGAACGGTGACGGGATGGTGGATTTTAAAGAGTTTAAGCAGATGATGAAAGGCGGGGGATTCAGTGCTTTGACTTGATGGAATTCCAAAAGATGACCGTAGAAAATTTGAATCTTTTTTTCAACGGCTGTAAATAGTTCGAAAATCATCTGATTGATTGGGGGATCCGACGGACATCAACATTGCCATGGCATCGTTTAAAAACTCGAATGGACACCACTCGGCCTAATTTACGATGAAGTTGGTCATTTGGGCACGAGGAAAGATGACATTTTGACAGGAAAGAAAGCAATTTGTTTTAATTTTGAATTTTATTTTTATTATTTTTTTCTCATCGTTGATGTTATTTTCAAATTTGGTCCGATGCTGATTTTTAACAGCGTTTTCTGTTTCTCACATTCCAATTTGTCTTCTGTGTCGTGTGTTTGGCGGTGTATATTGATATGATTACATAAACTAACCAAATTACAGCCGTTGGATTCTCATTTGCAAGTCATTGGTTTCTCTCGAAGTTAGCCAGTTTTCTCTTCTAATTGATGTATTCAAAAGCTTTAAACCGCTTCTTAAGCTTCAAAAAAAGCCAATTTTCTCTTCTAATTGATGTTATTCAAAAGCTTTAAACCACTTCTTAAGCTTCAAAAAAAACAGAGCACATAAGCAATTACATAAAGTCACGGTGCAAAATTTATGTCTTAACTAATGTGTTAAAGGACATGATTATATCACAATTAGTGATTATACCTTATCATAACTTAACACCAATCAATTGGAGAATCAACAGCAGCCCTAATTGACTGATTTTTATAGTTTCAGGAAACGAACATGTTACGGGAATCATCTTAATATGCCGTACTCCACTGGGTAGAGAATCACTAGAAACAGACCAAACACAGTTTTTCAGTGATGTAGTTTTCCAAGATCTGTTTTTTCTGTGAGACTTGTCAAGGCTACCAAGAAATGCAGCTTTACAGGGCATCCAACATGGTGATCTTGATGCTCTAAAATGGTTGTCAGCAAATTAGGACTAAATGTTCTTCCATCCAAGATAAAAACCAATAGGCCTATTTCCATGATTGAGAGAAGCTATAGATCATCCAGTTCAATTGCTTTCAAACTGGTTACAATGTCTTCAACTCTTATAGACATGAACTCAACATGTTCTTCAAGATCTTTGAGAACCATGAATAGCTGCTGTTGTACAGCCGCAGATCGTTCTCTTTCATGTTGAAGTTCATTATATAGATCCTGTATTTTCTTATCCTTTTCTTCCTGCATGTTCATGATGACAATAAAATAAAAGCAATTTATTAAGAGGCTATAGAATTGCAATTAACAATGACAGTTACTTTGGCGTTCAAATCAAAATTCAGACATCCATTAAAGTACCAAAAAAGAGATGTTTATGTCTAAATGTTATAAATTTACCAGAGTTAAATTCATCCATATCACCATTTTTCTCAAGAAGTACTCAAGACATACCTCACTGAGAATATTTACCATTGGCAGTTCCCCAGGAAATTTACAGTGAGTCAGTAATTTGTGGTTGTGCTCTTGGACAAACTTGGTAACAATCCATTTACCTCCCTCCCTCGCAGCTAACCTCATCATCGCTTTGCACCCTTCTCTTGTAACTGGTCGTGGTGGAAGAACCCTGTCTCTTCTAAGTGTATGCTTTGCAGCACGAAAACCTTCCCTAGAACAAACAAAGTCCCGGCCAATTATAGCCATATTCTTCAGTGAGTGTCGGATTCGATTGGTTCTTATGGTGAAACCTGTTTGCTTGGCATATTCATAATAGAAATCCCTTGCATCTTCTAGTGATGGAAAACTCATCCCAGCATATGGCTCAAAACTTTCTGGTGTTAAACCTTCTATCGATGGTATCATCAAATTCAAGTCATCATTTACAACATTGTGAGAATTGCAGTACTGCAACAACCTATCTTCTGTGGTTTCATTTTCATCAAAGCTTTCCAATGTTTCATTATCTGAGCCACCTTCACAATCTACAAATTCATGTCTAGCTGAGCCCGACATTTTGTTCCTATAAATAGAATGCCATCCATTAATTGTACATTTTGCCATTGCAGAAGTAAACACTTTCATTATGCATGGTATTTGAATGGTACATTAGTTCAGGGTGATTTTAGAATTTCACATCCACTTACCTTTCAATGCATAATTCTAAAAATACACTCCAAACTACTGTACCATTCTTGAACACACAGTATCATCAAGTGCAACATAGTGACTATGCAGAACCTGAATAATTAACAGATAACAGAAACTAGGAAAAAGAAGAGGAAACCGCTTATGGCCCCTTTTGTTCATCCAAATAAATATTCCAAGTAACCAAATATTCTCTTCAGTTTCAAATTACCATAGTAATTGAGCCTTAAGGATCGTATAGTTTCAACAAAATGACAAAACATTTTTCCTTCTTAGGTTTCTTTTCCCTTGGATGTTTCTGGTTATTCACAACGTTCATATTTGTAGATAGTTTACCTTGTAATCATATTACATTTAACAAAATTAATTATCTTCGAAGTTATCTTCAAACTCGATCGACCGCATTGATTCTATTCCTACCGACACGAAAGATTTCCCCCCTGCTGCTTGGCACATTCAAGGACTAATCATAAAATCACCTAATTTTATTGTTTACAAATTTTTGTCGGGTAAGATTTATTTTGAACCATGCTATAAACTTTAGGCAAGAGCATAACTTGTAAAGAATTTTCTCATTTTCTAGGAGAGAAAATCAGCAGACACAAGACAAACCACTGAACTTTTCATACCTCTCAATTTTCTCAGCAACCAAACTGAAATTGAAACCCAAGAAAGAAAATAAATAAATAAACCCAGATCATCAAAGTTGAAATTTTACAACATTTTACTTCTTTTAAAGAATTACCACAAACCCAGTTCAAGAATCCCACCATACAGTCTTCCCTCCACTTCCAAAAGAACCAAAAAAAAAAAAGAACCATAAATTGAAAAACAGTAAACTGAGCAAGGAGAAGTAATTAAGTTGAATAGATAAATCGAATTCGAATGGAACCACAAGCTTACATTATTTTGATTGGTTTCGGCTTATTGGGAACTTGAAGTTTAAATATATGCTGTAGTTGTAGAGGGTTCAGATAGAACTGTACCTCGATGTTTCAGACCAAGTACGGAGAAGGAACAGGAATGGCGAAAGAATCACGTCAGATCGCAGATCTAACAGGGGAGTTAAAGGTTTAGATCGAACGGTTGATGTGGAGCCACGAGGACACACATACCAACGACCACGATGCACGTCAATTAAGATGTTACAACTTACTAAGTTTTTATAAAATATTATTATTTACTATTTTGTAAACAAAACTTCTATTAAGAAATTATTTTACAAATTTAAGTTTTAAATATAAATAAATAAGATTAAAATATAAATTTTTTACTTAAATTTGTTTTATATAAATATTTATGTCGTCGGAGGATTCTAATCCTGATTTTAGGAGAAAGACATTTACCCTAGAAATGAAAAATATCATACAGCAAAATTTTTATGACAAAACTATCTTATAATTTGTTGTTAGAGACAGATATTTCCGTCCATTATTTGCTGTTAGAAGAAAAAGATAACGGCAGGATAATGAAAAATAAAACGAATTTGTTATTAATGGTAGTAGTAGTTGTAGGAATTTATGGGTAGGATAATGAAAAATAAAAGAAATTAACGGTTGGAAGTTATTCGTCACTGATAATAAACCATAAAGGTTTTTATCATAAATATTTTATTAAAAGAATATTTATTATTTCTATAAATCAGATGAGGAAATGCCTTTCTCTCTAAGTTTTACAATGTTAGTTAAATTACGTTTGGATCCTTATATTTTAATAAAATGATAATAATAAGATAACTTGTACTTTTATATATAAATACGTAAATTATTATCCTTCAATAAAATTGATTCCACAACTAATTATAATTTTAAATTAAAAAATCAATTTAAAAAATTAAATATTTTAAAAAATAAAAATTTTAATTAATTAATTTATTTATCATAATAAAATTACATCAATTTAATGATATTTTTTCTTACAGTTTTTATAAACATCAAACGAGAGAGATAATAATAGTAAAAAATATATATTTTTCTCTTTCTGATATATTTATAAAAAATAAAGAATAAAAAACAAAAGAGAAAATTATAGTGAGAAATTATTTTTTTGTTTGTGTTTAAAAAAATAAAAAATTTAGTATAATTTTGTAAATTTAATTTATTAATTTTTGAGAATAGGAATAAGCTAATTAAGATAAAAAATATTTGTAAAAAATATAATGAAAAATAAAATTAAAGAGATATAATTTTTTCCTAAAATATTATTACCAAAAGTAAGATTTAAGATTTAATTTTATTAATTTCGTGTAGAGTTAATTTATTGAAGATAATGATTTAAAGATCTTTTTAAAATAAAAACTAAATTTATCTTATTATTTATTATCTTATTAAAATATAAGGATCTAAAAATAATTTACCAGACATTCGTTATGGATTCGGGCTAAAATCCACCGACCGTTTAGCATTGATAAATTAAATTGTACAATAATTACGGCTGTACATCCAGAAAATTAAAAATTAAAAAATTATATTTTTGTTTTATGCCAGTTCCTAGAATATTTTTATTTAATAAAATTAATTGCACGCACAGTTATGTTAAATATCTAAAAAAAATTAAAAATTTTTGTGTATATATATATATAATTTTACATAATGGGCCATTTTGAAGGCCCAAGTTCATGCCACGTACTTCAATCATTTTATTTTTCTTTTTGATTTTCTATTTAATTTTGTGTGTTTCAAAAAATTATTTTATTAATTGCTTATTTATATATCCATCAACAAGAGCATTTTTGGGGTCTCAGTGAGCATTTTTCAAACCTGTTGGACTAAAATGTACAATAGACCAAATCTTGGGACTAAAATGTCTTTTGCCTTTCACATTTTCGAATTTAGCTTTTTTTTCCAATATTGAACAATAACTTAAACTCATTTGCATTTAGATTTTTAATTAAATTCTAATAACTGCAAATTAAATAAAACGAACGTAGACAAAACTTACAATCGTTTTAAAATCTCATAAACACTCCCTTCTCATCTTAAACATAAATCATTATGAAAATTCTAAAAGAGAACTCGTAAATTATAACCAATATGACAAGCTTGCAAACCTGCTCTTTCATGATAACTTTCTTATATTTTAGCAATGTGATCATCATCTCATCGGTGCTTGCCTCCTGTGATTTCGAAGATCCTCTGCCTCCATATACGGAACCAGAAGAGATACCCGAGGAGGCTCCGGAACCAGCAGAAGCTCCAGGTGTTTTAGAAGAAAAATGTGTGATGAAAATAACCCATCAGTGTGGGGTAGCTTTTAAGGAAAGCGTATACCAAGGTTCATTAATCCACGCTAAGTGTTGCAGCGAGCTTATGGATATCGGATATAACTGCCATAAAATGTTTGTTGATCATTTTTTACATGAACACCCCGGAGCAAATCAAACCCAAGTTTTAGCTAGAAGTCTTGAAGTTTATACAGATTGTTTTAACTACTATTTTGCTGGTATTATATAATAGGTCAATGATATTCTATCCTGTCAAACATGAAGCAAATGCAAAAGTATAAATTAATGGTTCAAATAATAACACTTACTCTAGTCAGAGTATAGACTTTCTTGTTCTTCAGATTCCAGTTCTCTCGTAGTGTTTGTCACCACTTGAACTTTCAAAGACAGCCATTGAGTGTGTTCCTCGATAAATTTTAAGACCATGCATAGTTGGTCCTGATAAGCTGCGGATTTCTGTCTCTCTCGATGCAGCTCTGTTGATAGTTCTCGAATTTTAAGATCTTTTTCATTCTGCATGCATAGTGAATATACTAGCTTTTGAAAAATGTTATTTGGAAAAGTTAAGTTAAAGAATAAAAAAGCATTTTGTTGGCACAATTAAGGGGGTTTGTGTTCAAATACTTCCAAGTTCCAACAGTTTAGGGTAAATAGCCGTGAATCGGCACAAAAGGCACATAATGAGAGAATGATTCTGGTCATCCAATTGGGTATCTCTACATCTAAAACAGTAAGGGCATCTATCCTTCAAAAGATTTGTGTACTAGAGTCCACAAGCATAAATCCCGATCCAAGGCAACCCCCCATTGCCCTAGTGAGCTCCCTGTGCGCTTGGCATTTCAATAATTGCACTTTGTTAAGGTGATATTCTTATTTTTTTGCTATATACAAAAGAAATGCATCCAAAACACCTCAAGGAAAGAAAAGCAAATAGAATCTCTTCATATCAAACCTCAAATATTTTGAAATAAATTCATACAGAAATATCTACTCATATCCACTGAATAAAGTTTCGGCACGATAATTCCTAATTTACATTATCATATGGCTTATCCGAGTCAATCTTATCGGTAATTCCCGAAACTTTTTCCTTAACCTCAACTAAAATCATTCATTGCCATTATCAAATATACTGCTGTAACAATCATCAATTAAAGAAGTATCTTTACATGTACTTGCAGGCGTGTTAAAATGTTTGGTAAAGTGTCAATAAAGGTTAAATGGGACACTGTATTCACAAGCAAAGAAACAAAAGTAAATTGGCTTGCCTTCAAGCAATCCAAGAGAAAAATGGGTTTATTGTTAATTTTAAGTCTATAGCTGCTCCTTCTTGACTCCATTGTTAGATATAATGCTACATTTATCTGTATTGTGTAACTGTCTTGTAGAAAGGATAAATAAATTAATATAAAATACCTATGTCTCTCCATAAAATCAACCTCCCCAATTCGATAATTTGAAGACATACTCATCTACTTGTGAACCAGTAAATCTTGTCAAGAGACATAATGTGCTTTATTGTTTCTATTTTTCCTTTTTTTCAATTTATTTTGTGTTTACCTATTCAGACCAGAAACTACAAGCATGCCAATTTCATAATTCAAAAAATTTAGATATAAAAGTAAATTAAGCTCCATTCAACAGTGCTTTTCCTTATCCATTTGGGGTCTGACTATATCAAGCCTGCTACTTTTGTTCAAA
>JAWDEX010209186.1:0-10822 GCA_035221805.1 Trichilia hirta
AATTAATAATTTTACTAATATTTTTTTTTCAAATATAACATATCTGGTAATTTAAGCCAACCTGAGATTTATAGTATTTTAAAACTATAATTTTATTAATTTAAACTTTAAAAATTATATTTTAAAATATTTGAATTAAACTCATTAAATATATAAACAAATATGATATTTTATACTATCAAATTTTAATTTATATTTTTATATTCATAATTACTTTTGAAAACAAATTCATCAAATATTAATCCAAGGATAAAATTTTTAATACTTATTCTTATCTACTTTTTATTTTTAATTAATAATTTTAATTATAATTTATCTAATTTAATATTTTTCCAAATATATTATTTGTAATGTTTAAATTAATAAATTTAATTTTGAAATATGATAAATTACAAAAAAAAATAGAAATTATGAGCTCGGCCTTTTCTAAATTGATAAATTTAGTTTTGAAATATTATAAGTTATGAATAATTATAAATTATGAGTTCAATTTGATTTAAATTATTAAATATGTTATATTTGGATAAAAAATAGATGGAATAAATTATAATTATAATTAGTAATTAAAAATAAAAGTGAATAACAATAAGTATTAAAAATTTAAAATATTTTTATTTTTTAAAAAATAAGTCAATAATGTTTTTAATAATTTTTCAATTCCATACGATTCTAAAGACTATATTTAAGAATAATTTAATAATTTATTTTTTGATTAGAAATTATTGGATAAAAATAAATATATAATTTCTCAATTTTATTGAGAAACTTATATAATAAGTGCCAAAGGTTTATATGATAAAAGTTAAAAATTTATATGAGAAAAATTAATATTTTTTTAATTTTTAGTGAATGGGGTATTTATTATTTTTCTAAATTGTAAAGATATTTATTACAAATATTCTAATAAAGGGTAAATAATATTTTAAAGAACCATAAGAGATTTTTTTGTCATAATTGCCATAAATTTCTAACAGAAAGTAATATTGCTGAAAATTATAGGAATATTTATCTTTTTCTTTAATTTTTATTTTCAAAATTTTATGTCATGTATAGAAGAACATGTTGAGTTTTCTTTTTTCTCAATTTCATAATTATTAATTCCAAGAAAAAGGTCAAGAAGGAGAGACCGACCTTATCTTAAAAATTATGATAATTTGTTACTCTGTGCGTAATACGTTGAATAATACTCAATTTAGGAAATAAAGATCTTACTTTAGATCATGATGTAATGCATGATGTACTAAAATCTATAAAATAATTGATCGAGCATGGTATGTTAGGTGGTTGTCATAGAAATTATATGTTGTTTAGAAACATGAAAATTTGTTCATGTGTTTATTAGATTGCTTTCCTGTGGGAAACTTCTTTGTGCCTTCCTTCTGCTTTCGTTGTTATTATTATTTGTTTTGAATTGGATAAAATGGGATGAGATGATTGGTCAAACGCATAAAATGGGTGGGTTAGTTGTGATAGGGCCTCACCAACCTTCTAGAAATTAGTTATTTAATTTAATATCATAAAATATAATTTAAAAAAGAAAATAATGAAGAAATATGGGGGGATACACAATAAAATAAACTGTTCTCCCCACACCCGAACACAGAAAAAGCAAAATCCCAAAAATTTATAATAAAAGACAAACACAACTGAATAACTGATTTTAATAGATTCTGTTCCAATATCATATGCAACCCTCCCCACAAAATTTTCTGTTGCCCATGACGATTTTCTTGTACTATTCTTCTATCCAAGACCTGCTCGCCAAGTGTACGCTCAATTATGTTTCTATAGGATGAGGCTATTTTTCATTCAATTAAAAATAAATAATTTTGAATACCCAACCCATAAATTGATTATATACTTCAATTCCCTTCTTTATTGGTTGACTACAATGAAGTATTAAAGTCTCCTCCCCTTCCGCCCCCCCCCCCGGAAGAAGTCCTAATGTTTTCGAGTTTAAGCCTCCTAGCAAGGAGCAAGGGGGGATTTCATTAAATAAATGTCAGGGGAATGCAATGGTCTCTGTTTATTTTATTTATTTATTTTCTTTTTTGGTTGGTCGAAGAAAAATGAAAAAATCTTATGGGCCAAAGTCTATGGCTACAAAAAGGAATAATCATGTCACATGGAAATGTCGGTTTCACACACTTGGAACATAAAATTTACTCTTCTTGTGAGAGAGTACTAAAAAGTAAATCACTGTCGAAAACAGTATTTTCTTACTAAAATTTGTAGAAGTTGGATTGAAGAAAAAAAAAAAAAAAATATGAACTTAATATGCATCAGGGAATAGAATGGTATACGGTATACCTCATTCCAGATTTAACCATTTTCATAAATACCAGGGTCTGGCTGTGTTATTAACAAAGAATTTATATTAAATGATTGTGATAAAGTGTTCTATAACTATATTCATCAAAATCATCAAATGAATATCTATGTAAGTTCATTCTATTTAAATATCTTTTTGACTGTCAAAGTTTTCGTTATGGTGTCCTGCCATTGTCATGGACAGAATGGCATGGGTTCAGATGATCCAGTTCCAAAACGATGGAATTGCTAGAGAGGAGTTTACAATCCCGGCCCTCCATGGTGCTTGAATTTAATGAGTACAAGTAGAATCCCGTGAAATTAGGTGGTAGAATTATAAACACGAACTGAAAAGAAACAAAAACACCATGGTACAAGTAATGAAAACAAAGCACAAGAGAAGGAGAAAGAAAGGGAGAATATTTAATTTATGAACAAAATACGAAGAAGTTGGCATCCCTCTCTTTTAAAGAAAATAAAAATTACACGACACCTAATTGAAGAAAATGATCAATCCACAAACTAACTCTGCATACATCCCATCCCATCCCACATATTAGTAGCTCAATTCTTTCCATTCTCATGATATCATCAAAGAAAAGGAAAAACTATGTATTTACAAAGATGGGTTCTATCTAATTCTGCTAAGCTACTTGGAGAAACGAATCATTAATAAACACATATTAATTCTACATGATTATTTTAATTAATTTAATAAGAGTAGGCCAATCGTTGCACCACACGATCTCTCATAATTCCATTGTAAAGAGCCACTCTGTTTGCGGGCATTCCTCCGGTACTCTTCTGGAAATTTGAAGAGGAGGAGGGGGAGGATGAAGTGGAAGAAGAAACTTTTCTCAAATCATATTGCTTCCTGAATTCTTCTCCATTCCCTCTTGGATCCACTACATCTTCTGCAAAGTGCACTCTCTTTTTTTTCTTTTCCTTCTTCTTATTACCATCTGCATAAACACAAAATCAAAAGTGAAAAAAAAAAGTTAGAAATTAATATCTGTCTAAGAATATCTGCATATCGAGAGATGATTTAATTTTCTCATACCTGAAGACATACAAGAGCGTAAAACTTTTTGAGAGGACTGATGAGTTTGATCTATAGAAAATTGGATGGTTTGGGAAGATTTCTGCAGTCGAAAAGCCAAAAGAATTACCGTACCAGAGACAGCAGCCATGGCTGTGGCTAAAACCATCCCTTGTGAGCACAATATTGAAGACATGGTAGTGAGGCGATGATGACAGATAACTAGAGAAATAAACAACTTTTGAAGAAAAAAAGAACAAGTGATTCCGCTAATTCTGAGTTGATGTGCTTTGTTTAAAGATGGTGGGTTCTCGGTGTTTACAAGGAGATGATGATGATGATGGCGTGAAAATCACAAACAAATGTGAAAATTATAGTATAATATAATATAATCAAATGGACCATAATATTGTAAAATATATTATATACTATATCTGCGTGTAATGTGAATTATGAATTTTATTTTACTTTTTAACTTACATTACCTTTATGACGTCAAGTTTGTTTTGTTTTAGTGAAAAATCAACTTTCAAAATGAACGAAAGAAACCATGTGTTCAGCCTTTGGTGTGAGAAGGGACCGCAGACTCCAGAGTCTGTAATTGTACGATCAATTATTAAATTCTGCCAAGCCCAAGAGAGAGTTTTTTCGCTTTTGTTTATATGATGTCCCTTTTTTTGTTGGGTAGGGAATGGCCTCTCGGAGCCATTTGCCTGCTGTTCTCGCGTGGACACTACCTTCTGGTTCAATGGTTATTCTTGTTATTTAATTGAACAACCCGAGTCGCCTTATCCTCCATTTTATTCATTTAACACAAATTAATTGGGGTATTAATGAATGAGACTGGATGGGAAATCCTTTTAATTAATGAGAAATTTACGATTGACGCAAGTGGAGGATGGAGCAGACTATGGTTGTTTTTGTTCAATTATTATGTGGTTTATGGTTGGAAAACTATGAAGATGTGCCGGAAGATGGGAGTTTAAGATGCTCGTGGCTAAGCTAGGAAAATGACATATGCACCAATCAGATTCATAGCTTCATTCATCCTCAAGGAAATAAAATATTCATGGATTTTAACCTTTTTATGTAAGCTTACGTCACATTCTATTAGGTACCGTCGTCTTAAATTGCTGTTTTAAAGGCTGGAAAAATTATACACGATCTAAGAAAAAAAATGGCAGGAATAAAAATACGTGACTATTGAAGATAAGTATAAGATGAAAGAGAGATCAGAGAATGCAGAAAAGGAAGTAGATTTTTTTTAGCATCGTATAATGGTTCTTTGAGACAAGGTCCCGTTCTTGTCACTATTACTATTAGGAGCAATGCTTTCTAATTGATATCACCGCTCCTTCAAAATTACAACAGATGGAACAGAAAGAAAGAGGCTAACAAAATTGGGTTTCAGCGAGTGAGGTCTGCTTCTATCGCTTTACAAGAACTCAAATCAATCCAATCATGTGCCCGTAGAATTGATGGAACCCCGCCGAGTAGCGTGTCCTTCATTCAATGATGGACTCAATTTTCATATGTTCATGTTTATTTTTCCTTTACAGGAAAAACCAATGGGCAAAAGTAGGCTTTCGACTTTGACAACCAATCTCTGTTTCTTTTTTTTTTTTTTTCCCATGAAAAGAAAAATGAAAACCTTCTTGGACAAGAAATCAAAGCCAATTGTTTAAGCAAACTCTGAATAAGACAGCTGACCATAAACTTCTTTTGGAGGGGGGTTTACTGTTTACGAAGACCAAGTTTGGTAAACCCCAATTGTTGAATGCAAACTTCAATTATTCTCTCCAAAGCCTACCTATTGGCTATTCACAATTACAAAGGGCTTGGTATCTATCTCTATCTGCGAGTCAGAGCAAAGCAATGATACCATAAAAGTCTTTAATACTAATTTTGATTTCACAAGCAACCCACAAAACAAGCACCATCTTAACAAGTAGCAGCAGTTAATATATTAGGAAATTAAGGTTTCAGTTCCCACGAGAACGAGTTTCCTAATAAATGCATGCACCCTTCAAAGGACAATACAAATGTAGTCAAAAGTTATTGAACTTAGGTCTGGGGTTTCCTTACAAATGATTAATAGAAAATTGAAATTGGATGGAGCTATTCAGCATTCGCTATTTGTTCCATCTAAAGAGGGCGGGCATCTAGTTTTGAATTGTCAATCATGCATCTGAAGTGAATGATTTTTGTTTCCCATTCTTTTTCCATAGAAAGGGAATCCGCTCCCACATTGCAGAGAGACTGAACCCACAAAGGTGTACGGCGGTTCTTAACCGAATCTGAACTCCTAAGAATCAGTCAATTGTTCATAGAGAAAGGGGAGATACAGAAACTATACAGCTTTCACATTGACCTTCTTGTTTGTTGAGTCCACAAGACCCAGCATGTTGTCTTATTGATCCACGCTAACTAACTGGATATTTTATTATATCCCATACCGACTGCTTGGTTCATACGAAGACAATCTATGGCTCCACAGACAATTATTCAGGAAGATTATGTCACTAACCCTTCATCATCAGAATTTCTATAAACTGCAAAGAAGCCGATCGAGGAAAGATCTAACGTAGATAATGGGATAGTTACTTTCATACCGAATTCTGATTCCATTTACGAGATAGAAAAATGGAATAGAATGTTAAAAAACGAACTACATTAACACTCCAATAACATTTCGGGTTAGATCAAACAAGAGCTATCAGATCATAATCATAGACAAGGTGCATAAAATGTCGTCAGTTTACGGAGACAAGCGATAGGAAGATGTGTCGGAACTTAGCTCTCGAGCCACCTTAAGAAGGTGATCTATGTCGATGTCCGGGTAGTGTTGTAAAAGCTTTAAGTTGGATACAAAATCACCACTCAGCAGCCTGCTTTTCATGCACAACAGCATTGCACAGCAGACACGCAGCAGCATATCCTGCAAAAAGTTGTGTTTGCTCTTAAGAAATGAAAACTAGATAAAAAGGTACAGGACTCGTATAGGGTATTGGCCATCCCACGGAGTAAGTTTTGGAGACAGAGACCTGAATGCCGTACGGATTACTCAAAAGAGAATCCCAAATTCTTAAGATGCACTGCAAATTGAATTCTTGAGTAAGTAGCAAAGTGATCCACCTGAATGCATAAAATTGTGGCTTAATCTGTTCATTAGTACATAAGGTGTAAGTTTTCATGGAATATGGGAAAACACATATTGATGATAATTAGCATACTGTAGAAGATGTCTTAATGTAGCTTAAAAGCAGTCTCCTTAGTGTCTGCTATAATTCCAATTAATTTAATTTTACCTTGTTTGTGAATTCAAGATGCCGCCACAATTCCTCATCATTAGTTTTTAATAACTCTGCCAAGCGGGAAAGAGTTGAAAGGATACCTCCTGAACTATTATCCAATTGCTGACAGAAGTGATCCACCGAGTCACTCAAAAGACGAACAAAACAAGAAAAACTATCTGCTTCTGCATTTGCCTGTACTCAAACATTATACATTGAAATCAGCAAGATGGTACCTATTTGAAACCCAAG
Source organism: Trichilia hirta (assembly GCA_035221805.1). Taxonomy (NCBI): domain Eukaryota; kingdom Viridiplantae; phylum Streptophyta; class Magnoliopsida; order Sapindales; family Meliaceae; genus Trichilia; species Trichilia hirta. The sequence goes on from JAWDEX010209186.1 coordinate 6,895, forward strand.
AGGATATTATACAAAGCAACGCAAACAATTTCAGTCTAAGAGAACCAAGAGCATGGTACGATTCTTACGGCATTCATTTCATCTGGGTCAGTACTAAATACATAGTATATTGGTGCCAAGACTTCATTCATGCCTTGAACATAGCGGATAGCTGGATTTAGCTTTGCAAATAGGAGAAGAATATTCCTCATCGCTGCCTACAGAATAAAATGTATCATTGAGTTAGTAGGGGAGACTCCATCTTTTACTTGTCCTAGGAAAAGATTCGATTTTCTTTTATTGACGGATCTTGATAGTTCAAGTTAATAATTAAAATGAGCAATGCAATAATGGCACCACAAAACATCCATCCTTAGAGCAAAAATCTTGAGACTATGACAATCAGAGATCATCTTCTCCAGCGCAGGCAACCAAAACTAGGAAAAGATTACATAAGAATACATCTATTGGTATAATTTGAGATGAAAGCTTGTGGTTAACATGCAGAGAACTATGACTTGGTTTGAAAATTGAAATCCATCACTTAAAAGGAAAATCACTCCTATGTACATAAGAGACCAAGGGATGGCTGTGAGGGAGATATACCCGGTGTTTCCCACTGAACGACGTATTGCCCGAGAAGAATTTCATATCAGGATGTGTGCGTGGTAAATCACGATCAATCTGTTCTGCTATCTCTATATTCTATGACAAGTATCCATATCAATAAACATCAGCTCAGCCGTAGCACAAGAAGTTCAAAAGACACCTCGAAATGAATAAGAGAAGATACCTGGAAATATTGATGCCAAACACTGGCCTTACCACTACTCAAAGGGTGATCTTCATGAGAGATTTCTTGTCGCCTAAGTGGTCCATCAACATCACGGTCAGCATTCTGCTCATGGGAATTTTGTGTTTCTTCTTTAACACTTCTAAATTCTGACTGTCTAGATTTAAGATTTTGATTAGTGTATGGTAACCACTGAGGCACAAACCACAGCTATTGCACCCCATTTGATGAGTGTAAGGACTTCATCTACTTCTGAATTTTTCAGACTATTAACTGAGAACCTAAGATTAAAAGTGCAGGTGTGCGTAAGAAATTCGTCTACTTCTAATTTTTCACTCTATTGACTAGATTAAAGGTGCAGGGTAGATAACATCTTACAGGACTCAAGAGAAGTTCCTCTTTTAGTTTAGAATATTTCTGCCGATTCTCAGTAAGCTCTTTTCCCCATAAGTCACGCGAAGGAGGTAAATAACCCAGGAGCAGCTGATAGCATAAAATGTACAAAGATTTTGTCGGTGAAACATCTAATTTCCATTAAAACTAAATCATGTAGCATATAAGCAATAGTATGAAATATAACCTTGACATTTTTGAAACCTGCCAGCAATTAAGTTTTTTCTTTTTCCTTTAAAATAATCTGATTCAACTGTTTAATTCTTGATTCTTGCAAAAGGAGTAAAAGTCAATAAGTAGTTGTTTGACCAGAGTGTCAATTTTGTTGCTTGTATAGGTTCTCTCCCAAGCATTCAGAAAGCAGCGTTGGCATTGTTTGACAAATTTCATTGAAAAGTATGTTCATCAGAAACATTATAAACTTCTGTCACCAACAGTGCAAGAGAACAATAATGGAGGGCAACTGTCTTAATGTATAGTGAATTTCCTTTGCATTCATAGCCTTATGGCGTTTCAGAATTAATATGCCAGGTTAGCATTCCCTTTTCGGCAATTAGTCAACTCTGTAAATTTAAGATATCTACTTTCCAACAAGTTTCTGGTAAAGATTGGAAAGAAAATACGATTGATATACGAAGGTTGGAAGTCATATTTTCTGGCTATGACTTATGTTTATTAGCAATATCAAATCCTCAGTGCTAGTTCTGAGAACCAAAGGGTCGTCAATTGACTTAAATTTAATCTTACAATGAACAATCACGGTGTTTATGGTAGTTTATTTCTCACTGTTTTGAACGTATATAAAGCATCACTTTTCACGCATATTAAAATTGGCAAATAATAAAAGACAAATATTGGTCGATTAACTTCGAAATTCTCAAACGCAGTTCTAATAAACAGCACGAACAGTATATTAAGCTTGCATAACCACAACACATTAGTAAAAGAACAAGAAAACCCTACCTTCCAAGCTGTAGCTCGTAAGCCTCCTCCCTCAGGAAGCCCTGAGTCAGCAATTCTCTGTAGTTTTTCCAAATTTATCTCCTCCTGTGATAGCTGACCACAAGAATTCATAAACATGCAAATGAACAATGCAGAACAATTATCAAACCTCGCAGTAAAAAGAGGATATGCATATACAATTAAGCCGTTTGTTTACTGTGAAAATGAACCAGTAGAAAAGTAGTGAAGCATTTGACACCGGAATCAAAAAGCAATTTTTATTAATCAAATATGACAATAAACGGGGATACGATGATATCAGAATACAAATTTGCTACACAAATTAATTTGTAATATTATACAATTGTCATATATTTATATTTATATTAAAATAAATAAAATTTATATAATTTTAAAATATAAATTATATTTATATACAATAAATAATAACAATATAATTTAATCAGGTTAGTTTATAATATGCCCAAATAATAATCTCTAGGACACTTTATTAAGTTAAAAAGACAAATTTATTTTTTAAATAACCTAATGTATATATACACAAGACATAATTTATTGCAGAATATTCTGTTGTGCAAAACATCTTATTGCAAGAACATATTACAATAAAAGTTATTAGAAGTTTAAAAATATATAAATTTTAAAATGGGTCAATGCCTTTACTTTGAAAAAGTCATGAGAATTTGTATTATTCATTAAAGGTAGAATAGCCATTCAAAAGGTTTGAGGGTCCAAAAAATAAAATTTTACAAGTAGGGGTATGGTAGAATATAGTTAAATTCTTTCAGAAAGTGTTTTATATTTACCAGTCAGTTGAAGTTATGGTCAAATTTAGTATATTATTTAGGATTCTTTTTTGGGTAATTCTTTTGATCAATTGGAATTTAAATTACTTCAGAAGGTAAGTTTTGATCCTATTTATAGTAGTTTTTCATATAATAAAAATTTTCCTTTTTATTTGTTTTTATAGATTCATTATTTTACCATTAATTTGTGTTTTTTAATTATTTGAATTAGATGGACATCACAATATGTAGCTTACAAGATTAAAAAAAGAAAAAAAAAATACTTAATGACTACGGATAAATTATTTTATCTCACCTCCCCTATGCTATGTATTGTTTAGATAAGAAATGAAGATGAAACTTTCTATTGGCCACATTACAAGAAATGAGTTCAAACGAGAGGTATGTTTGGGAATTAGAAATCTCTCAAAAATCAAAATGTCTGGGTTTACCTCTCCTGGTGTCTTATGCAATGTTTTTATGGACTTGATATAAAATATATACTACGCAAAATACGGTCCCATATACTCCAACTTGTGAACAAAGTTTGCTCGGGATCATTATCCTTCTACTGCGTACTTGACCTGAAAAGTTTTTAGTGCTTGTCCCTCACTATCACAGTTATATCCCACGAGTATCCATCTACAACTAGGAATTAAAAATCTAAGTGTTAAGACAACCTCAAGCTTATTGTTACTGCAATTGCAATTATGGACTAAGTAAATTATGCTAATCCAATCCAATGAAATGGAAATTATTTATAAATCAAACAGTGCATCAAATCTCTCACCTCGTACTGAAGATCGGACCTTTTTTCATCTGCAGCGTAAACATCCTTAACAGATACGGAAACCGAACCGTCTTTATCGTGTCTCTGACGGACCCTTTGCTCGAATTGCCCTTCTCTAATCTCCACATAGTGATCATCCTCACTCTCTCGATCAGACACAGAAACGTTAGGTTGTAAAATCTCAAGCTCTTCACCACACTCAACATCGAAACCCCAATCGGATTG
>JAWDEX010209207.1:0-10820 GCA_035221805.1 Trichilia hirta
TTTAATACTTAATTTTATTAAGTTTTAATATAACAAATCAATAAAAATTATATAAAAGTTGTTACGAAACTTACTAACTTTTTCCTCCATTTTTCTCCTCTCTTTCTCTCAGCCACTCCTCTTTTCTTTTCCTTTTTCCCTTTTCTTTTTTTCTTCTCCTCCTTTCTCTCTTCTCACTTTTGTTTTGTTTTGTTTTTAATTGCAAAATGAAATGATTTCCTCAATTTAATTACTAACCACCAATTTAGACTTAAACATTTCATCATAATTATCATTCATTTCATTAATTTCATGCCACATGGCCTATAATCATTCAATTTTCATTTATTTTATTATTTCCCCATTTATTTTGCCATTTGTCCAATTTTGCATTTCATGGGTAAGAAAATCAATGAACTTAAATGATCCCTCTTTTATTTTCCTTCTCTCTTAAATAATATTAAGCCACTTGAATTTTATGACCAATTTCAATCTTTATCTCATTGCAAATTTTGAGAATTAATTTTCCATGCCATGTGTAAGAAAATCAATAAATTGTTTTCTCTCTTAGATAATATTAAGCCACCTAGATTCCATGATCAATTTCAATCTTTATCTCATTGTAAATTTTCAATTGAATTCTCAATTTCTCAATAATTAAATAATGTACCCTACTATAAAAAAGTATACCAAAATAATTCACCTTTTTTTTTTTTTTTTCCTTTTCTTAGAATGTTACAAACTATCCACCTTACAAAAAATTTCGTCTTTAAAATTTAATACAACTTTAGTAATATAAAACAAGGCTAACATATACTTTATTACTCAACAAAAATTGTTGCACGAAATCACGAATAATAACTGAATAAATTCACTTCATCAATCTCCATTCACCTATTACTTTTAAATTAAGTATAGTCAATTCAAAATACAATTATCAATATTTGATCAAAATCTTAATTTGCAAATAATCATTCTTAATATATTATATCTCAAATTTGAGAGTAGAAGTTTAATCTTCACATAATATACAAAATCTTAAATAGTGCAACATATGAATCACTTCAGAAACCTTAACAAATTTTCATATATTAAAGTTCAAACCTCAAAAATATTCGCTGTACCATAAAATTATTAGGATTCATAATCATCAATTAGTTTAAGTGATTTAAAGAACTAAATGACAGCAAAACTCTCAATATCAATTCTATCATAATTCTAAATCAAATACATTATAGTCCTTAACTTAAATTCATTACAGTCATCTGTTCAAATTCTTATAAATTGCAAGACTTGATTTGCAACTTCTTGATAAAATATACACACAAATCTTGATTCATGCCTATGCAAATACGGCCATTATTGCAACTTTATAAAACACTCTACTCTATTTTAATTAAATATCTATTTTTTCCAAAAAATATTTAGCTACCTTTTCTTTAAAAGCTTTTTATAACTATGAAGGGTTTGAAATAAATGAGTCAGAGCATATAACTCAAAGTCTCACTAATGAAACATATAAGCTAAAATTTGGATCTACTAAATAAATATAAAAAGTCTATAAATAAGGTCCTTTGCATCTTATGAATTATTTCGAGGATTTCTTTCAAACTTATATTTAGAAATTTTGCACTCATACAAAATTTCAAAGCATGCATTACATTATACATTAATAGTCTTACTTACGTAGTATAATCCATTAAACCACTCAAACATTTAAATAATTATTATCACTAATTCATGCCAAAGAATAATTAAGATCACAAATCATATTGTAAAATTCTCTAATAACCTCTTTCTATGAAATTGTTTGACAAAAGTTATATCCATAATCTATTTAGTATATTCAAATTTAACTTATATGTTTCACAAGTGAGAATTTGAGTTATATGTTACGAATTAAAGGGAAAGATTGTAATGTATTTAATTTGAAGATTATGATAGAATTGTTATTAAAAGTTTTATTGTCACTAAGTTTTCTAAGTCACTTAAAATAATTAATATTTGTGAAGCATATTGATTCTATAAAATAATTTTAAGGTTTGAATTTTGATATATGAAAATTTGTTGAGATTTATTACGTGATTCAGTGTTTGAACTAATTAAGATTTTATATGTTGCGTGAAGATTAAACATTCACTCTCTAATTTGAGAAAGATTGTTTGTATATTCAGTTTTCGATTGAATACTGGTCATTGAACGTTGAGTTGTCTATATTGCCACTTGATTTAGAGGTGATAGGTGACCTAGAGAAGATTGACTAAGTGAATTTACTCAATTATTATAGAAATTATGATTTCATAGAATGAACTTTGTTAAGTAATATAATATATTTTAATCTTATTTTATATGAGTGTTAAGTCATATCAAATTTCGAGAATGAAATTTCTTATAAGGTAAGGAATTTGTAACATGCCGAGAAAAAAAAAAGAATTATTTTGATATAATTTTATTATAATAGGGTATATTGTTTAATTATTAAGAAATTGAGAATTCAATTAAAAATTTGCAATAAGATAAAGATTGAAATTGATCATTAAAGTCAAATGATTTGATACTATCTAAAAGAGAAGAAAAATAAAAAATGAATCATTGATGTATTGATTTTTTTACAAATGGCAAGCAAAATTAATCCTCAAAATTTACTCTGAGATAAAAATTAAAATTGATCATGGAATCTAGGTGGCTTAATATTACTCAAAAGAGAAGGAAAATAAAAAAGAAATCAGCATGACATGCAAAATTGAACAAGTTGTAAAATGAAATGAAGAAATAATGAAATAAATGAAAATTAAATGATTATGGGACATGTGACATGAAACCAATGAAATGAATGAGGATTATGATAAAATTTTGAAGTCTAGATTTGTGGTTAGTAATTAAATTGAGGAAATCATTTTATTTTGCAATTAAAAGCCAAATGAAATAAAAAAGAATAGAGGAGAGAAAAGAGAAAGAGAATGAGAAGAAAAGAAAATAAAGAAAAAGAGAAGAGTAAAGAAGAAAAGAGAGAGTTGTCGAGAGAAACAGAGGACAAGAAAAAAATAAATGAAGAAAGAGAAGGGGAGGAAGAAGAAAAATGAAGAGAAAAATTAGTAAATTTTGCAACAATTTTTAAATAGTTTTTATTGGTTTGTTATATTTAAAAATTAGTACAATTAAGTATTAAATTTTAAATAAGTATTGTAGATATATAATTACTTTGGTGATATATTATGTTAGAAAATTGTTAAGGAGAAATATGAACATATCCAATTAATTACAAATTATTTGTTATTTATTTTCGTTATAGAGCGAAATATTAACATAATTAGTCAAGGTTGATTTAAACGTTAAAATTCAAGGTAAATGAATCATATATGATTTTTTGTTAAGCAATTTTGATTTATATTTTAAAAAGTTATTTTGTTGTGTGAATAATTTTACACAATTTTTATTTGAATTATTTTATACTACTTTTACTTTGCAAAGTACATGTGAATTATTTTTTTAAATGCATAACATATAGACTTTATTTCTTAGGATTAAGTGTGGAGGCCTTCCGAGATGAGCAACATAAGTAACAAGCTATAAATAGTTCATTCTAAAAAAAAGTTGCTATCTTTTTGGGATGGGCGATAGACTTTAAACAGTCTATTCGAGAAACAAAGTACCACACATAGTGTAGAGTGCTATATATAGATCATTACAAGAAAAATAATATTTTAGTAAATATTTCTATTTCAATTATTAATTTTTGCAAAATTATAAGATTAAACTAAAATATTTTGACTCATGTCAATAGCTAATATATTTTATATTAGTCAAGTCAATAAAAGAGATAAGTGACTTTTTTTAGTAAAATATTATTCAAATGGACCAAGCAAATAATACATATATTGTATGTTTTGACCTAATCATCGGAATAAATAGATAATACTATTCAATTAAACCGCATTGATAATACAATCTATTAAAAATTTATAAAATTATTTATTTTTTTATCAAATAAGTTATTTATAAATATTTGATTGAACTAATAGTATACTAATGTATACAAGCTTTTGAAAATTAACTTTCAGTTATTAAAAGGATAATTTTTGATCACATCAACGAAAAAACTTATATGATTTACTCATTGAGTTAATAACTCACTCGTTTATCAAAATTACTATTTTGTAAACAATAATATTTAATAACCGAAATTCTTGAAGATGTTAGAAGATAGGTATAAAATAGTAAGGATAAGACTGCAAGTTTTTTTTACTTATGTATAAAATTTGTAAGGACAAAATTTTAGACTTGTAAAATTATTAAGTTTTGCTCTTATTTTATGAAAATAATTATGTACAAAATTTGTCAAATTTAGGGTGTTTTAGTTAATATCAGAGTTAACCTAGCACTGTAGCTTTGCATAAAAGAAAGCCTATACACTAGAACGTGTGTACCTAAAAGAAGGGGTGTTTATGATACCCAAGGCAGCTTTGTCTCGCATTGCCAAAGAAAGCTAGGAGAAGATTGTATATAAAGTTTTAGGCTCTCTTAAAACATAATAAGGCCTTTTGGATGAGTGATAGACTCTGAATGGCTTATTCTAAAAGTAAAATTATAAGGGCCCATTCTTTTAAAGTGGACAATATTATTGTGCTAAAAGACCTAAATTCTAATAATTAGTATCAAAGTCAATTGACTTTGGTATCAGAGTCAAACTTTAGATGGTAGAGGACAAATATCGTTGTGGCTTATATGCAGAGATGGTAAAGGATAATATCGTTATGGCTTATATGCAGAGCCACACACAAGGACCCCAATGCTACATACATGGACCCTAATGGATAGATGTATGTAGGAAAGCCATGAAAAAGCTTATGCTATACACACGGACCTTAATGGAGGGACATGGGGAAGCAATGAAAAAGTTGAATATAAATTTAAGATTGCTCAACACACATACCCTAATAGTACCCACAGATGTATATGAAAAAGTCATAAAAAAGTTGAATATAAGCTTAAAACTACTCAACGCACGGACCCCCAACAGTATACACACAGACACCAATGAAGGGATGTACGTTGGGAACACTAATGGTACACATAAATCTATATGGGAAAGCCATAAAAAAGATGAATATAAGCTTAAACTGCTTAACACACGAACCTCAATAATATATACACGAACAATAATGGAGGGATTTACGTGAAAAATGAAGGTTTGATTGTATGCAAAACACAGATGTATATACTAATTTTTAGTGACTAATTGATGAAGATTAACAACAATTTTGTGATATCTTCAAGAGAATTAAAATACTCAAATTTTTTCTTACTTAGTCGAATTTAGAGAGAGAGGGAAAAGTTTAATTTTTCAAAATTTGAAAAATATGATTAATTCATTCAAAAATTAAAAAATAGCCCTATTTAAATTTTTTTTACTTATTAAAATGCCCCTAATCTTTTAGTCAAAGACAAATGAGTTCTAAAACTTGTTCAACAAGCTTTTTAATAGTAAATATAAAATATTACTTAAACTCTCAAACTTTAAAAAAAATTAGAAATTGACCCCAAATTTGATCAAACTTATTTTAACTAAAATTTATTTTAATTTTATTTATATTTTTAAATATTTATAAAATATTATAACTTACTTTAAGTTACAATTGAGTTATTAACTTAGACTCTTTATTTGTTAAACCATTTAACGCATAAATAGTTTACGATTTTTTTGGCCAAATAATATCTTCGAGAGTGCTAACTCTCTTGTAAATATTATTTACTCTTTTTAATAGTAAGGATAATTTAAAATTTATATTATGATCTCTCAAGTTCACTATAATATTTGCCGAGAGCTAAAATCGATTTCATCGATCTCATTTCGAACCATTCCAATGCTCAACGACTATAGTTAACATATAATAATGTACTATAACTCTAAATCATAATAAAAAAAATTTCATTAAATTTTTTTATGTCTAATTATAGAATTTGTGTGAATAATCTCTTTTCATTTATCTAATTTTAATTAAATTAGGGCTCATAAATATCAAAATTCTAAATATAATTGTATTCAGATAATTAGTCAATATGAGTTGAATTTGTTATTATGAACTCTTCATATGATATTTATACTTTGGCCAAAAATTTTATTTTCAGCTATTTACTAATATATAACTGAAAACTCGAATCTGGACTAAGTCAATGGTACCTTAAAATTCTCCATATTGAGTCAATAGATTCTATCTAACAGTTATTTGCTTCTCGATATATAAATAACATATGATCAAATTGATTTTTATGTAGGAGACATGATTAATCTCGTATTTATATACAATATGAATCATGTGAATCTATACCGATTAACAACTATGATGTCTAAGATCACCCATAAATAATATGATGAATCATTGATAACATACTTTCGTGTTATTCATCATAATTTTGGTCACGTTCGAATAATAGTTCTCTAATTATTATTCTACACTAATGTCCTAATAATATAGCTATTATATCACTCATACTAATATTATCTCATAATATTCACTGAAGGCATTCGGTATGCCTATATTACAATATCAATGCCCAATTAATATTACGTTTGTAGGGAATAATTTAGATAATCTAATTATCTTAAACGATTCATATGCATATTCTATCATTAGTATGATTAGATAGAATAAACAGTATACACATATAAATTAAAATAATTTTTTTATTAATAAAATATATACAATATATATCAAATTATTAATTCAATATAATATACCCCGAAATAATAACATGAATAATTTTAATGCATACAACATTGATAAACTTTTACTTATACTAAAGTCATTCGCTATTATATCTTATACCCATCTTTTCAAGATATTAGTCTAGTTGCTTTAATGTCATCACTTTAATGAAAAAATCAGTAACATTATCTGTTGAAGATATTTTTTCGATCATAATTTCTCCAACACCAACAAATTCTCTCAAAATATGATACTTTTGCTGAATATATTTAGATTTTTAGTGTGCTCTTGATTCTTTAGCTTATACAATAGCACTTATATTATCACATAATACGCTTATCGGATAAGTTATACTAAAAATTATACTAAATTTAGATACAAACTTTCGCATCTAATTGCTTTTTTAACTGCTTTTGAAGTTGATAGATATTCAGTTTCTATAGTAGAATCAACTATTGTCGTTTATTTAAAATTCTTTTAATTTACAACCTTTTCATTACTCATAAATATAAAATCAAACGTAAATTTTTGATCATCTACATCTGATTGAAAATAAGAATTTGAGTACTCATGAACACTCAACTCTTAAAATTTATAATTTAAAATTAAATTTTTAATTATTTTTAAGTACTTAAAAATAATTTTTACTGTAGATTAGTATTTTTACTCAAAATTTATCTAATATTTTCTAGTAACATTATTGCATAAGCTATATCAAATCGTGTAGATAGCATAGTATATATTAAACTACCTCAAGCTGATACATATGAAATACTACGCATATGTTGTAGCTCTTCATTAGTCTTTGGACCCATATCTCTTGAAAGATGAAGACCTTAATTGAAAAGCAGAAGACCTCTCTTAGAGTTCTCTATGTTGAATCTTTTTAACATCTTTTCAATATACAATTTTTGAGATAATTCAATTATCCTCTTTTATTTATCTTTATAGATACAAATTTTTAGAATATAAGTTGCATCTCCCAAATTTTTCATGAAAAAAGTTCTGAATAGCCATACTTTAACCTCCGTCATAATGCATATGTCATTACTCATCAATAATATATCATCTACATATAATATTAAGAATATGATCGTATGATTTTTAATATATTTATAAATACAAGGTTCATCCGAATTTTTGACAAAATCAAATGCTTTGACTATTTTATCAAACAGAATATTTCAACTTTAGAAACTTGCTTCAATTTATAAATGAATCACTGCAACTTGCATACTTTATATGGTTTAGCAGTAAACACCAAATTAACAGACTATTTTATAAACAAATTTTTCTCACTATAACTATTAAAAAATATTATATTGATATCTATCTACCAAATTTTATAATCATAATATGCTATTATGGTTAGCATAATTCAGATAAATTTTATCATAGCAATGGACGAAAAAGTCTTCTCATAATCCAATCTTAATTTTTTAGTATAACTCTTTACAATCAGCTGTGCTTTATAAGTCTCAACTTGTTCATTTTTACCAATCTTTCTCATGAAGATCTATTTATTTTTAATAGAAACTATTTTTTCTAGAGAATCAATAAGTATCTAGACTTAATTCACATCTATAAAATTTATTTCAAATTTTATTTCTTCTACTTATCTTTTTGAATCTTTATCTAGAATTATCTCTTCATAGGTTCTTAGATCATATTTATTGCTCCTACTGAATAAAATTCAAAATCTTGCTCATTGAAAAATTTGTATCTTTGTGGGATCACAAGAACCTTAAAAAATTTTTGAGTTAGAACTAAATTCATAGGGGCAAAAGTTTGCTGACTAGATATACCAGTTTCAATTTGGTCGAATTGATATTTAAAAGATTCTTCTTTTAATTCAATTTCTCTATTTGCACCTTTTTCTTCTTAAAATTCTTTTTCTAAAAAGTTCGCATTTTTACTGATTGAAATTCTTTGATCAGATGAAAAGTAGAATAATAACCTAAACTATATTTAGGATATCCTATAAATTAATTAATTTCTGATTTAGAATCAAGTTTATCAGATTTGATCAACTTAAAATATGCAGAATAATTCTAAACTTTTATATAATTTAGACTAAATTTTTTACCATACTATATCTCATATAGAATCTTTTAGACTGATTTAGTAAGAACTTTATTAAAAATGTGTGTAGCAGTCTGCAAAGCATACTCCTATAAGTATAATAGTAAGTCTATAAAATTAACCATCGATCGTACCATATCTAATAAAGTATGATTTCTTCTTTTTGCTACACCATTATGCTGAAGTGTATATGAAAGTGTCATTTGCGAGATAATTCTATTTTCTTTCAAGAATTTTTAAAATTCAGTACTTAAGTATTTATCTCCACGATCAGATCGTAAAATTTTAATACTCTTTTCTATTTAATTTTTCACTTTAATTTTAAATTTTTTGAACTTTTAAAAATATTTTGATTTATATTTCATTAAATACACATACCCATATTTAGACATATCATCGATAAAGGTAATAAAGTAATTAAAATCTCTTCTAGCCATAGTATTAAATGATCTACATATATCTGTATGTACGAAATTCAACAGTTCTTTTAACTTTTTACCTTTATTCTTAAAGGGCAATTTAGTTATTTTTTCTCAAAGACATAACTTACATGTTAGAATAGGTTCAGAACCTAATTAAATTAATATTTTACTAGTTTCAAGCTGAGTGAGTCACCTATTTTTGATATAGCCTAATCTATGATGCCACAAAAATTTTAGATTAATTTCATTTCAAATTCTTCTATTAGTGATAGAAGATACTGAATAACTATTATTCAATTAAATAATATACAAATTATTTATATTAATTACTTTACTAATATATATATTTTAAAACATAATAAATATATATCTTTATTAAATTGTACAAAATATTTTATATTATATAGTACAAATACAAATATAATATTTTGTATAGAAGAAGTAAAATATAATATATTTTCTAATTTTAAAATATGTCTGAATGATAGTTGTAATTTGCATGATCCTACATGAGTGACAGTAATTATTATTCCATTCGTCATCCTCAAAATGATCATATCGTCTGATAATGTAGAATTATTTTTTAATACTTGTAATGATACACAAAAATGAGAAATAGTAGCTAAGTTAAGTATTCATCAATGAATATCTGAATTAACAGTTAATTCATATTCAATCATATAACTACTATACATACCTGTCTTAGTCTTCTTAAGACAATCGAGGTACAGAGGACAGTCTCTCTTCTAATGTCTATCCACTCTGTATTAAAAATATTTTTCTTTAGGCTTTTGTTTTATTTTAAATTATTTGAGAGACAAATCTTTCTTAGCTTTTTTTGTCTTAGGTCCTTTTGAACTTAAGACAGGGGTCATAGCCTCTTATCAGTCATACTGATGGTGGTTATATGAACATCCTTATGTTTCTTACCTTTCATATTCTATTTATAATATTGTTAAAGTTCATTAAGTAACTTAGGAAGAGTATACTTAATTCTATTCAAATTAAAATTAATAATAAAATCTTTAAAATTAGGTATGAGTGACTAAAGAATCAAATTTATTTTTAAACTATGAGATATCTGAATATTCCAACCATTTAACTGTTTGAAAATATTAATCATCTTAATGACATAGTCATTGGGCGAAACTCCCGCCTTAAGTCTTATAGTAAAAGAGGTGACACATATCTCATTTTTTACAATATGAGAATTTTTTTCATACAACTCTTGAAAGGATTTGAATATCTTATACGCAGATTGCATACATGTCGTGTTTGTAGTTTTCAATTCATCGAGGCTAACATGTAGAGTCGTACTTTACAATTATCAGCATGGCATTTATTGAATACTTTCTACTCCTCTAATAGAGCATCCACCTTCAGGGACATACGCATTTTTACCTCCAAAATATATCTTAGGTTTTCAAATTTTAAAACTATTCTCAAATTTTTTAATCAGTTCTTAAAATTTGATCTAGTAAGCATATTGTTGTCTAGAATTTTCTAAAACGCCAACGATATTTGATATCACTGAGGGAAAACTAAAAAAAAAAAAAAAACACCAAAAAATTAGTTTGCTAATATATTGAATTACAAATAAAACCATATATTTAATAATTGAATATATATA
>JAWDEX010209228.1:0-10819 GCA_035221805.1 Trichilia hirta
ACACTAACCACGAGATGTACGTTGCATGACATTTCTTCTGTTAGTTAGAATAGAAACAGAGCTAAAAAATTGATGGGTGCACCCTCAACTGTAGACAAGATAAGATAAAGATAATTCACGACAAAGCATAAGGAAACAAGAACACAGATATCTACTCAAAGAAAATGAAATTGAATGTACGGACAATGTGTTTTTTTTATATCGACTCAGAGAAAAAATGAAATGGAATGAATGGACGTGCGTGTGTGTTTGTTTTTCTAATATCGACTCAATGAACAGTTCGATCTCAAAGTTGTCCACATTTATTGTAATTGTACGTATTCAATTAAACACAGATATTCCAAATAGGTAGACTAAACTCAGAGAAAAAATGAAATGGAATGAATGGACGTGTGTGTGTGTGTGTTTTTCTAATATCGACTCAATGAACAGTTCAATTCTCAAAGTTGTCCACATTTATTGTAATTGTACGTATTCAATTAAACACAGATATTCCAAATAGGTAGCCTAATAATTAGTAACTTACTTGTGTAGTAAATTGTAGAAAATTGTTTCCATAGACACAGAAGGACACTTTTAATACTAGCTATCGCTAGATTGTACAATATGTATGAATATGACCATGGATATAACATATAATAAAAAGAGTAAAAATGAAAACCCAATTGTATTGCTAAACGCTATGTTATAAAACTAATTATGTAGGAGGAAATTTGAAAAAAAAAAAATTAATAATTGAGGAATTATTTGTACCTTTTAAAAAATTATATTCACTAATTTGATATTGTAGCATAATGTAACTTTTTAGTGAGCCAGGGTTCCATATCATCATGTATATATATTGAATTTATTATCAATGACAAATAACAAACAATATTACACAATGAATTTTCAAATCTTTCATGGTAGCAGAGTTTTCTTGTTGGGATCAAGCAGGTAAAAAATAGACTGTAGTATGTAAAGAGTTATAATATTGGATAAATACACTAGGATTGAGATAATTTGTAATTCATGTTTATAGAACAAGAGTCACAAGTTCTCTTTTATTATTTCCTCCATTACCTATCAGAGCCTTTGAAAGTTATTTATTGTGATATTTCGATCTAGCTTCAATTATTTTTATTTTTATAAATTAAATTTTTAAATTAATTAATAATTTAATATGGTATTAGAGCGTTAAATCTCATAATTTTGTATTTAAATTCTTATTTGGGTTCATACGATAAAAATTATTTATAAAATTAAAAATAACTATTTAGTTTTATATGATAAAGCCCACTATAAAATTCTACTTACTTGTAAAAAAATTATTAATCCACTTAAATACAATGGTTTAAATCTTTACCTTCAAACTCACGCTTTTAAATTAAGTTAAGATTATATTTCTTATAGTATAATGTATGTTCTTAGTTAATTAAGTTTTCATTCATCATGTATATATTTTGCTGTTGCTCTTATTAATAAAACAGTGATACTGATTACCCAAAAATATATTTTAAATGATATGACATGCATTCTGCGATTATTAATATTATTACTAACAAAATTATATCAATATTTTAAAAAATTACTGTTCATTTCACCAAATTACTTCAACAAAATCCAATGATATTGTATTTCCTTTCTACAATTACTCCATTCCAGCCCTCTATTAACATAGAATTGTTGCCTATATAGGTAAAATGAGAAAAAAAAAAAAAATTACAACTCTATTAATTTTTACGTGACATGTTTTAATATGCACAGTCTAGCGTTTCATGTTGTGTTGAAGAATCGACTAGCCGATGCATCATGGCTAAGTTTCTTTCCATTCAGATTCAGTTGGCATTTGATCCCTTTACATCTACTTTGTGGGGAAGACATTATTATATATCCTATCGACTATCTATCAATGTATAAGTATATGTATATGTATATGTCTGCATAAGATTCAAATAAATAAAAAAAAATGAGGCCGGCAACTCCTTAATTAACAGTTTAGAAAAGTATTTTTATATATTTTATTTATTGTAAACTATAAATCTATAAATTAATTTAATAACTAACTCTTTTAAGGTAATATTTAAAGAACATTTGAAACTTTGTATTATCAACGTTTGGATTATCAACGTTTTTCTCATGTTTGAATCTTAAAAAAGTTGAGAAAGAAACAACAAAAAAATATTGCTAGAAATTATATATATATACCCACCCACCCACACTAACCACGAGATGTACGTTGCATGACATTTCTTCTTTTAGTCAGAATAGAAACAGAGTTAAAAAATTGATGGGTGCACCCTCACTGTAGACAAGATAGGATAAAGATAATTCACTGTCGACAAGTTTCTTTCCCTTAAGATTCAGTTGGCATTTGATCCCTTTACATCTACTTTGTGGGGAAGACATTATTTTATATCCTATGGACTATCTATCAATGTATAATTATATGTATATGTATATGTCTGCATAAGATTCAAATAAATAAAAAAATGAGGCCAGCAACTCCTTAATTAACAGTTTAGAAAAGTATTTTTATATATTTTATTTATTGTAAAATATAAATCTATAAATTAATTTAATAACTAAATCTTTTAAGGTAATATTTAAAGAACATTTGAAACTGTTGAATAAATATTTTAAGTATTTTATATCTGCCCAAGCAAATAAAAATAAACCAAGGTTTGCTAAACAATTATTTATATGATTTAATAAATTTTGATATTAATTGTATTCAAATATATTAAATTAAATTATAAAAATAACTAAAATATAAGAAGCCATTTTATGGGGGCTTAATGATATTCTGCAAAGATTTTACAAATTGCTAATGCTAAATTCGATGGTAATTTTTCTGACAGTGATGGCCAAGCATACAGTACACCTTAATTGGGTCCTACTCAAGCTTAACCACTGGCATTCATTAATTTATATTATTTGTAGAAAAGTCATTTCATTTAATATAGTCCATTTAATTTATCTTTTTTTTTTAACCAACCAGCCACTCATTTCAAGGTCCTACGCGAGTTCTCAGTCATACATAAGGACAATAAATGGGTCTGAAATCTTTTGAACTGTACAAAGACAATGTTGACAGGTTCGAATCAAATATTTAAAAATTATAAGATTTTTAAATTATAAATTTAAAATAAATAAACGTGCTCATTTTTTAGAATTCAAACTCGAATCAGCCAGCCAAACAAAATTTACTGGAAGTAAGTAATCTTGACTCGTCCCTTATTGGTATAGTCCATTTAAATTCATTAACACTAAGATAAAATTATTAATAATTTCATTTCATTTTAAATTAGAAACTGAAAATTAATTTACTTACTTAAAATGCTTAAATTAAATTTGAACACGTACGTGTCGAAGATAGGATGGACTTACCCATCGATCAACATTAATTTAGTTATTCAGTCTATTAAATAATCTAATTAGTCAATTCAATTTTAAAATAAGTGAATATAAATTCTTGTTAGAATTGAGACCATGCTATTCATGCATCTGAATTTCGATGGTTTCCTTTGCATGAATTTGTTGCTATATATATAGTTTTTTATAAAAAAAAAAAAAAATAAATGAAAACATAAATTAGAGCAGACTTGGGGGTAAGAAGAACGGATGTTATTGTTTGTCAATATCTAAATTGATCTATTATAAAAATAATTATAATAATAACAATAAAAAATTTTGATACATGCAATTTAACATAATTAATTGTCACATCAAAAATATCGTACTACGATTTTCTGAACTCATACGCATTAGTCAAATTTAAATTCACCATAATTTAGTCATGGTTTTAATTTTATGTCAACATTAAATCTTATGCCATCATCTTTAGATTTATTAGTAGTAGTAGTAGTAGTAGTATTCATGTCCTTGTATACATATAGCCAAAGAAAACAAACAAATTTCTTTTATTAATATATGTACGAAGGATTAGATTATCATTAATTAAGTGTTTATATTTTATAGATAAAGAGCGATGTACTTTCTAATTAAGTGTACATTAATTAATTCTAGATGGCTGGTGGGTCACAAAAGAATGAAGCCAAGAACAATTTCAAACTTATTTTTGAATTTTCAATTATTTACTCATTTTGACACAATTAAAGAAAGAACCATTTTTCAGAAAAAATGTCTGAATCTTCTTTTTCTTTCCTCCTTAGTATTTAAAGATGTTTATGCGTCCAATTAAATATTGCATTCAATAAACATCAGTCACTTTTTTTTTCTAAATATTGAAATATTTTTTTAAATTATTACTCAATCTAACAATATTGAATGAATATAAAGTTCTTCATTATTTTTCTAAGGAAAAGAATTTATCATATGAAAATATAAATTTTAATTTTATTCATTTTAAACGAGATTTATTTACTAACAATAGTAAGAGATGTTAAATTTCTTGAGTTGATAAATCATACATGTAATAAATTTTTTTTTTTTTTAATATATTGTATTGAAAATTGATTAATCATGGGTCTAACATTGTTGTGTTTCATGATGTCTTCAAAGAATAACTTGATCTAATTATGTTTTGTTTAAGCTAACTCAAAATATATTTTATATTTTTATGTGGAAATAATTTGTCCACATATTTTTTTTTTTTTTTTTTTGGTTATAAAAGATAATCTTGATCAAAATTAAAATAAAGTTATCAAACAAGAGACATGAAATGAAGTCAATAGTTTTGTAACATTTAATATTAATAATTAAAGTTTGTCTTTATTGAAAGTATATGCATTATTGAAGGTAATTTTGAGCACGACTCGTGTAATTAACATAAAATTGACAAGAAATTAGAATTACAGGTTAACTGAAAATGACAAGATAAGTAATTGAATGATATGATATAATAGAATTAAATCATATATATAGTTGTGTTGTGCTTGTGGGACACGATTAGATTTAACTGCATGTATAATTTTATTATTAGAATAAAATATATTCAATTATTAATTAAATAATAATTAATAAATATTTAAATAATAATTAAATTTAGATTTTAAATATTTAATTTTTATTTATAATTTCATAAAATAATTTTTTATTTTAAATATTTTTTTATATTATATCTATTTTAATTTTTTATTCTATTATACTATTTTAATAGCATAATTTATTAAACGCATATGAACATATTTTAATATTCACAACGCTTACAAAAATAAAATTTAATTAAACATTTAGAATATATTTAATATAATTGATTTTTATGTGAATTTGAAAATAAAATTATAAAATATACTAATTGAATACATTCATATTTCAATTAGTATTTAATACTTTTGCTTAAATTTCACAATAGTAACAATGGAGCAAAATTCTAAATATGCTTTTAATTGATTCTCTCTACAATTAATTTTTTTCAAATGATACAGTGAAAATAGAATTTTTTAAAGTAACAACAATATCAAATTTAGCTTAATTAATAAGATGAATATTTTAATAAATATAATAAAAATACACAAAAAAAAATGCTAAACTTATGGGACAATTATATTTCATTTAACTCATTTACTAATCATATTAAATAAGTATTTTAATTTTTAATATGATTATTAAGGAGACTAATTAAAATTAGTCTAAAATTAATATATCATATAATTATTTAATATGAGATACAACTTGAGTTATTACCTTTAATATTTAAAAACTTAAAAAAAACAAAGCACGACAAATCTTCCTCACCTCACCACCCTCGTAATTGACAAAAGGATCGTGATATACACGTGCCCAAGTTGATGATATAAGGAAAGCAGAGTAAATTTTGGTGGGGCCTGTCTTCTACATCGTGGAGGAGTTTTCCTCAGATGTTCGGCATGTCAAAATGACCTCAAAAAAGTTAGAAAATCGTACAAGCATTAAAATCATATGTTTTATATATAATGACTCTATTGTAAATTTCATTAGTATTGCCAGTATTTATTTTTTTCTTAAATTTAAATTTATCACTTATTGCCTCTGAAGTTAAATAATATTTTACTTAAATTAAGAACATATAAAAATATCTTTTATAATTTTATTTATTATTTACCAGTAAAAAATAAATTTAATTACAATTATAAATAAAAATTAATTAAATATTTAATAATAAATAAATAAATAAATATTTTATCTTTATTTTTATTTAAGAAAAATATTTTTGAGTCTTATTTGAGATATACGTCAAATAAATATCAATTATAGGGCATATTTTTTTCATGTACAAAAGATGCTCTATCGCTTTCTTTAAAAGGTTTTCTTGGACATTAAATTTAGGACAACGTTTTAGATCTTCTCCTAGGTCTAGGACTAGGTTTTCTCTATTCTGGTCATCTATTAAAAATATTTTTTTTTTTTTTGTTGTGCATTTTATTTTAAATTTTAAGGGTTTTAAATTTGAATATTAATAACCACACCACCCCTTTTACATTTTTTGGTATTAAAATTTTAAATTTTTTTGTTATTTATAAATATAGCAAAAAAAAATGAAAATTATAATGCAAAAGTTTAAAAATACAAACAAAAAACTTGAAAAATATAATTAAAAATTTAATAATGCATATGATACACACTAAATACACCATAATTTTGTTCCTGTACCAAGCAGTCTGAACACTGCCTTAGTTTTTTCATAGTATCAAAAAGAAAAATTAGTTTTAATCTTTTTAATAAACTTTATTTTAATAGAGATAAAGCTCTTGTAAGAAAGATTTTTAGCAAAAATTCATTAATTTAATTATCTTACTAAACAAGTGTTTTAGGGTCATATTAAGAGAGAAATGATATACGTGTTTGAGCCTTATTAGTCAATCCATTTAAGGTCTTTTTTAATTTTATTTTTTTATTAATATATATACATTAAAATACATAGTTATATCAAATAAAAGTTCTAAAATTAATAGATTTTTATTTTTATTGATATTATATTAAAATATTTTTTAAAAAATTATATTAATATTAAATAAATTAAATTCATATTTGTACGATTAATTTTGTTTATAGACTAAATCAGATAATTTTATTTAATTTTATAATCACATATAATTGAATTAAAAAATAATAGAATTTGTTCACGTTTAATCATATAACAAAAATATGATTCATTCAATAAGCAATAAACAGCAAACTGTATTTGTGTTTATAATTTTAACATGATTAGTAAATGAATAATATCAGTATTTATCAAAAGTTTTATTATTTTCGCTTTAGACATGATGCGAATACAATTTGTGTACAAGAATTGCTAACCTTACCTTAAAATTCTCTCTCAAAAAAAATCTCCATAATAAAATTATCAAAAATTATTTATTTATCCTAAAAAATTATGAATTAATACTCCTAAAATTTATTAATTATTAATATTTTTTTATTTTTTATTTTTTTTTATTGAGGAGGTTCGAGAGAATGCAAATTTCAAACGAGATAATTGTCTCTCAAGAACTCAGTTAAGTGATTCACAATTGTATTAGCAAGTCATTTTTTTCGACGTCCATTCGTATTCGATTTCAAAGGACGTGTATGTGATGAGGTGGAATTTAAGGGTATGAAATTTTAAAAGAAATACTTAATTATGAGACATTGATAATGATTTAGTGAAAATAACAAAAATTAATTTCTTGAATTGTTGACAATTGATATATTTTTAATAATTAAATTTTAATTATTGGATATATATAAGTAATTGTCTTAAAATTTTTATTATTTCATTTAAGAGTATAAAAGTAGTTGTAAAATATACTATTAAAAAACAGGAAAAGTAAGTGTTTATTTTTGTAATTTTACTGTATAAATGAAATACTAGCAAATTTTAGGAGAGTCAAATGATAATTACCCTAGTTGAAAAGAAGCAATACAACATGTTAAATTATTGAAGGCAAAAACGCTAAAATTTGGACTTAAACTGGCTACCATGTCTGCTTCCGCTCTTGTCTCTCTCTCTAAAACCAGTACACATCCACGCGTTAGACTTCTTTAAAGGTGGGTTGTGTCCTCCTGGCCAATTCATTGTACCACTACTTCACTGTGTTACTGGTAATTCTCCTTCTCTTTTACACACACAATCATGAAAACATTATCGTATCATATGGGAAACAGCTTCGGCTTCAGCCTCTTTTCTTTTCATAGTCACAAGTAGTTGTTTTCATCTTTTTTCTTCAGTGTAGTGTAAGAATGTAGTGCTTGAACTTCTTTTTCTTGTTCTTGTCGTCATGTTATTTATGTTATGTTATGTTATGTGCTTTCTTTCTTCCTTTAACAGTTTTACTTCTTTCCTTTTTTTCTTGGTTGAATTGAAGTGTATGCTTTGCAATTTTGAATTGTGTTTCATTTTATGTATTTTAACTAATGAGTTTGTCATATTTGTGTATTTGATAATCGCGAATTTAGAAACTCGTGAATTTGAGGCTTGAAAGAAGAAAATTTTGTTGACTTTTTCTATTTGTGAGTTGTACACAAAATGTTGGTGCTTAATAAGATTGTAGATTGTTATTTTTAGGTATCTTTGAGCTTATTTGAGGTTTTGAAGATTAATTTTAACTTTGTTTATTGTTTCTATAGAAGTATTAAGAAAGAGAATTGTTCTCCCTCGAATTGAAGTGGCTTTGGTTACATGCAATTTAATTAAATTGGATTTTTGTAGATAATGGAGTCTTGGAGCTATGTTTCTGAAGGAAAAAGGTCTGTAGCAAATGACACAATTTCAACTCCTGATTCTTCTTCGAGAAGTAAAAATTGCTTAATGGGTTGGGAACTGAACACTCCATCTAGATTTGTCAACAACATATTTGTCTCAGATCAAGAAGCCATTCAGAATCAGAGTTTTGGGGAATTCGGAATTCAAGAATTGTTAGGGCAATCATTACCTAACCAACCTGTTAAGGATGTTACAAGTAGTAGATATGGCTCTGGGAGAGTCATGAATCCAATTATGCCTACACCAAATACATCTTTCGGTGGAAATAAGACCACTACAAAGCTTTCAAATTCTGCAGTGGACTCGAACAGTAGTCGTGATTTATCTCTAATTGATTTAAATCTAGGAAGGTTTGCCGATCAAAAAGATGTTCGTAGTTCTAAGTTTTGTCATGGAGGCCCCATTTTCCCTTCCTGTGATCCTTCTAAACCTCCAAAGAGAGTGAGATCGGCTGGGACAAGTTCACTTGTTGCCCGATGCCTAGTTTATGGCTGTAACAAGGATCTGAGCTCCTCAAAGGACTACCACAAGAGGCATAAAGTCTGTGAGGTTCACTCAAAAACTGCTAAAGTTATTGTGAACGGCATTGAGCAGAGATTTTGTCAGCAATGTAGCAGGTTTATTCCATTTTATCAAGTCCTCTTAACTCCTATAATAATGTTTTAATCTGTCATGTTTCTTCTTGTTAGTCCAGTGGACTATTTGGTAAACTTCAAGTTTTATTTTCTTATAAAGTTTTGCTATATTACATTTCCTTTCTGGATTTCATCTTTCTTTCTTTCTGGGAAATTTTACATCTGTTGAGTTGCTAACTGGATAGATCACTGTAGATCATTTTCTTATTTGAACAAGTTCTCTCGACTGGAAGAATTTTACATGTTTAGAAAATAGTCTTATTTGGCTTCCGAGACTTTTGGTTAAATTGGTCTTTTCCAGTATCGAACTTGGCTTACTCCTAGTGTTTGACTATCCAGGTTTCATTTGCTGGCTGAATTTGATGATGGTAAGCGCAGCTGTCGTAAAAGACTTGCAGGCCACAATGAGCGCCGGAGAAAGCCTCAAGTTAATTTTCACTCTGGAAGAACTGCAAAGCTACTTCAGTCACATGATGGTATTAAATTCTTACTGTATTCGTTTTTGTACTCTATTGTTATGCCTCTGCACATATGTATATATTTGCTTAATTGTATGCAGACGGCATATGATTTACCACTTCAAGTGAACATAAGTATGTATCTACTATCTGTCATTATAAATAAATATGTATATATTATCCGTCAAGTCAAGGCACTAGCAGAGTTGTCAATCCTTAACTGATTTGTTCATTGTGCTGGGAAATAATAGTAATTAATATGCCTCTCTTATTTCTTACAAAATCTAGTATTTGAGTACTGTGTGCTTCGAGTTTTTTGTCATTGGTCTATGCCCCTATGTCCGTCTCTTACTTCTCTCACCCACCGTCCTTCCTGTCTTTGGAGAGATTAAGCTTAAAACTACTTCATACTTAGTGTGGTGTTTTCAAGGGATAGAAACCATAATACTTTTAAGAATATCCACTTACAGAAGTTATGAACTTTTAATAATATATCTCAGAATAGCCAATTACAATCCAGTTAAAAATTGTTATGGTGCGCTAATGACTATGGCACTATTAGTTTACAGCTCTCTCCAGTCAAGAGTTTGTGAAACTGTCTAAATAACTGCTTTTCCATACTATGCAGCCTTTGCAGGTTGCAAATATCAGGGAACTGCATTGACAATGTCATCGTTCATTTGCCAAGATATACTCCCCAGCAGTATCACATTTCATCCTGAGAAATCTGGAACAAATGATTGGTGCAAGCGTATAAAAGTTGAAGATGCGACTGCTTATAATCCTCTGTCCACCACTCCAATCATAAATGGGAATATCTATTCAAAATCATTTTTCCCTCGTTATGATTTTGAGAAAGTGGTTCCTTCCTTGCATGACAAGGAAACTAATGCAGCAACACAGAGCATTTTCAGCTTGAACAGTACTAGATTTCCTCGTGACCTGGGAGGGCCAAATTCTGGTTCAAGTCCATTGTTCCAGGGCACCCCATTAGGAAGTGAAGACTTCACTGTTTTTGATGCAGGGTCAACAATTCAAGGATTATCAGGGATTTCAGAGTC
>JAWDEX010209239.1:0-10818 GCA_035221805.1 Trichilia hirta
ATCATTTCACATGATCTAATGACTAATCAGTTTAATTCTAGCCCAAACAAGTATAATAAAAAAATTTTGTAATAAATAGTGATTTTGGTAATAAATAGTAACTATTATTAAAAAAATTATATAAAATATAAAAATAAGGCAATAATAATGCTAAAAATCATATCGAGAGGTTAATTTAGCCCTGAGATATCCAAATCACGAGTAATTGCAAAAAGCCCTAAATTATGAACAATGGCTCTACTCTCTTTTCAGCTTAATCGTTGATCCAATTGCCCAACCAAAGCTTTTAGAGTATAGCCAATGTCAAGTATAATTGATTAGCAACAAGAAATGAGAGTTTAATTGGTTGTAAAATGAGCAATTTGGAGGAAATAAAAGAAAGCTTAAAATTAAGCAAAAATGGAAACCATCAAAGAAGAACGAGTTTTGGGGAAGAAATAAATCATTTTGCCTTATTTGATTCTCAAATAGAAGTTAATGGATGGAGAAGTGGCTTAATTGCCCTTGAAGAATAAAAAGGAATAGAAAAAATGGATTTAGGAAAAGGCAAATATGACATTTTTTGCCTTCTTACACATCCCTTATGTTCTAAGCTTTAATTCTCTCTCATCTGATCTTGAATTTGACTTATATTTATTTCATATAAATCATGTTTAAGTCTTTTTTTAGTTAAAATAAATGGCTTATCAATTGAATTTTTCAATCAATAAAGATTTAACTCAAAAGTTTAGGTGTACAAATAATGCCTTAAGTGAAAACTTTCTAAGTTTACTAAATTTTTATCAACTCACATCCAATCACTTAATAACATTAATGCAGAGTTAGTAACTCAATTTTTAGTACCGAACATGTATTTTATAAAAAGACAAATGTGCCTTTCATGTGCAAAATGATTAAAGTACCTTTAAATTTAAATATGGGGTATTACAGGTTTTTTTGTAATTGCTCACGATTAGAGTAATTAAGGGTTAAATGGACCCTTTAGTAATATTCTCAATATTGCTATAATCTTAACTTCATATTTTAAGTAATTTTTGAATTTAACTTACTGTTCATTGCGAAGATTACTATTTATTTTGAAAATTTTTTCAATTAAACTCGTTTATGTGTTAGAATTAGTTGTGTGAAAGTTTAATTGTGAGAAATTAGAATTTTTGGAGCTTAATTATATATTAGGGCTCTAGTTAAATTTTGTATATGCATGTTTCGATTTTCTAACAATGATTAGTAAATTCATGTCATAAATACGTTGAGAGAGCATCTAACAAATTTGCATTAATCTGAATTCCATCCAATTTTTGTCAATAAAGAATGTGAGTGGACCAATCTTTCTAAAATTATTTTCCAAATGTTTTATAACTTATTATTTTTAATTAAGAAATAGTTTACTTATTATTGTTTTACAAATATAAACGGCATGTGCATTTTGATGTATATTATATTTTATAATTTATGTTGAGATTCCTTATGCCTTATAAATGTTTTAAGGAGGAGTTAATGAATTTTTTGGATTGAGGCTAGGGGGCAACTAGTTATGTTTTAAATGTAATTAATTATGATGTTTTCTATTGTTTAAACTTGAAAATAAATATTTGAGAAATGAATTACTACTTGCAGGTATGTTTTTGGCTTAGAACCTTATTTGGAATAATTTAATTGTAGATAAAAACACAATTTATAATTTGCTAAATTTGTTTTAGATGTTGACATACTTCAATATATGTTTTACTGAGAATTGAAGATCGTATGATTTGATTTAGTATTATTATTATTTATCTCTAAGTCTTGTGTTTTTGATATTCTATTTTGGCCATTATTTTCTATTTCTATATCCGTTAGCCATGAGCCATAAGGAGGAAAGTATATATACTTTGAAAAAGGCATGATTTGATATATGTATGTGTGAAGGTACTGTACAAGTAAAAAGTAGGGGGTAAAGGGAGATCTGATACATAACACCTAATACTTATATATAGTTGCATTTAACTCTAGTATATTTAATTTATGAACTAAACTCTAATTTTGGATACTTGATACCTGATATTAGTATACATGTAGCATGAGTTTTTAATAGATATAATTTTTATTTTCTAATAGTTGGCATATGATATCTATTTATATCTCTATATGCATCCCTTATAAACTTAATATTTTGAAAAATTGATTTCTAAAATTATAAATGGCATATGATGGATGCAGGGATAGGTTATGAAAGTTTTCTTATGAATTTACAAACTTGATATTATGTTTTAATACCTGAAAGTGATTTTATTTATATAATACTTTTTATTCTATTTTTCAGTGTCTACTCACTGAGTTTTCAAAAAAAAAAAAACTCACCCCACCACTATTATCCAATTTTGCAAATTTTCCTTTCTCAATGAGAACTTGTAAGGACTTTCGAGAAGAGTATTAGAACGCCAATGCAGTCATCTAGGGTTTTCATTTTATATAGGTCCATCTATTTTATGTATATGAGCACAGTTCCAAATGACATATAGGTTGTACGATATTTTACGTACTTTTTGATACATGGCATATGTTGTATAATTGGACACGAAACCTTTTATGCATATTTCTGTAATTATGTATATAGTTTGCAGCTGTGCAAAATTTGTGCATACTTCAGTTTGTATATAAATTCTGTTTGAGGCTTATAAAAGTAGAATATCCTTATCTCTATGCCAGGCATAATCTCAACTCCCGAAGGTGTCGTATTTATAATATAATTTATAAAAAAAAATCAAAAACATAATAGCCAAAATATAATTATTATAAATAATATTTTTAACAAAAAGAAGTAAAAATATCTTTTAAAATTTTATTACAAATCAAAATTAAAAAAATTATTTTAGCTCAGTAAGTAATTTTAAAAAAGTGAAAGCCAGAGAAATATTTTGAACAAA
The DNA here is from genome assembly GCA_035221805.1 of Trichilia hirta. Taxonomy (NCBI): domain Eukaryota; kingdom Viridiplantae; phylum Streptophyta; class Magnoliopsida; order Sapindales; family Meliaceae; genus Trichilia; species Trichilia hirta. Next base: position 2,907 of record JAWDEX010209239.1, read on the forward strand.
AGTAATAAATATAACAAATTTTAAAGATGTATTAGACTACTATTTAAGATAAATTAACTTAGATAATATTATAAAAATATTAAGAATAGAATTGAAATTTATGTAGACAAAATTGATATTTTATTTAAAAAAAAAAAAAGTAGAGTCGACAAACGGTAAAAGATGGTTTTCACTCCAAGGATCAATTCTGTTAATTTAAATAAAATTTCTCTTTAAATATTACATTTTCAAAGTTTAAGGAAGGTAACATTGTATCATAAATATTTTTAATGGCCCCAAGGAGTGCGGCTTGATGTATAAGTACATATTAGATGGGTTTAAGTTAATTCCGTGTTTGAATTTAGGGAGCGCATTCTTTGTATCAGTCTGGCTGGGACAGTCAAAAGGTTTTAGTTAGTTTTCGCACTACATCGTTGGATGGTTAGTGAACATGCAGAACAATTGCAGTATGCGCTGGTCCCGTGTTTAGTATAGCAGACACCACGATTTAAGCTCCGGCAGTAATTGATATTTTTCACTGTATAAAAAAAAAAAGATCTTTAATAATTAATATTCTATCTCACTTTAATCCATAGAATTAAATCCACTATTTACCAAGAGAAAGGTAAATAATAGGTTCGAATTTGTGTTGATTAAAACGATGTCATTTTACTCTTTCAGCTGCTGCCATGACTTGGGATCAATTCAGTTGGTCGTTAGTATTACTTGTCTCCCATTTCTTTATTTGTAAATAACAAATAAACATGTTTAAACGTACGAGTGTTATGGTAATAAAGGCAATGAAAAATTCGTTAAAATCTTAGGGAAGTAAGTGTTTATTAGATAAAACCTCAGAGTGTAAAGGCTATTCTATTTTTCTTTATTTGATTTAATATCAAAGTACTTTACGAGCAGGTAAATTCACATCTTGGTCAAAAAAATTATTTATTTTTATCTACTTTAATGGATTTGATGGAAGAAAGTTAATGAAATTTTGACCAAAAGGATCAACATAAAGTTGATCCAGATAATAAAAATTATAAGTGACAGTAATGATGAAATATTTAGAATAATATTCGTAATATTCTGAAAATTTATTGATTAGGTTTAGTTTCACACAAGGTTAGAAACTAAAACAAAATTCTCTTGTTTATAGTATAACCTATCCAAAAAGAATCATGTACTAATTTATAATTTTATGATTGCTTGAGAGTTTGAATGGACGATTTATAATATTCTAAGCGAGGTATTCAATGTTAAAACACTTAAAATATTAAAAATTTATTTGAAATCTATTTATTTTTTATTTTTTAAAAAAATATTAAAAATACAATTGTAAAATTGTACGACAATAAGTATTAATTAATAATAATAATAATAATAATAATCCCGCACGCAAAACCAATACTATAATAACATGCATTCATTGGTAATATGTGACAGATAGATTATTAAATATCAATATTAAAGAATCATAAAAGTCATAGGTTGGTGAATTACGGATGCAAAGCTTATTTTATCTAAAAAAAAAACTTTATATTATTATAAATCAATCAAATTAAAGTTGATTTTATTTTCCTTTAATTTTATCTAACAACTTTCTATTGTTAATTTATATATCAATCAAGCCCAATTACCATGAATAGTTAATGAGGGATTTATATTTGCACAATAGGACACCTTGAATATGACATTTTGTAATTTTCTTCATTTGAAATTACGAATTTTTAAATGATTTTTACTTGTTTTGTAGTTACTGAAAATGGAATCCTTTTTTTTTTTTTTTTTATTTTGCATATAAAATATCAAATTTTAATAAAAATATAAAATGAGAGTATTATGAGTAAATAAAATAAAATAAAAGTTTAAAAAGTTGGTCAGAGAGAGAAGAGGAAATTTCAAAAGCTAGGCGCTGAGGCTCCCATATTTCCCGAGTATCACAAACTCGAGAATGGGCGATGTGAAATCAATGTAAATTAATTAATCACTTAGGAACTCGTTAAATCAGTTATATTTAATTATTATAATTAATTAATATACGGTGTTTTCACTATGATATATTTGATAATCATCTCTTGATCTCATACAAAACACGAAAATTATACTAAATATAGTTGAAAATACAAAATATATAAAAGAGAAACAACATTAATCAACTAAAATTGTAGCAAGTTAAATAAATATAGTTCAACTACATCAAATTTCAAAATAAGTAAATTTAGAACATAATTAATAATTATAATATATGATACTACAACAAGCGTTGGATATGAATAATAATAATAATAATAACAATGAAAATTTTATGTTTAATTTCAATATTTATAATGATCATTCATTGTCAATGCTTACGTATGATCATTAAATATTTATAATGAAGATAAAATTCTAATATTTTTTTATTAGTATTGAATATTTAGAATGATCATTTATTGTTAACACGTATAATTCCAATATCTTCATTTTAAAAAAAAGTCATAACAGTTTTCTTAAAAAAATATTTATTTATTTATTTATTTATTTGTTAATATTTAATAATTTTGTTCCGTATTAGTTGTATTTATAGACTCCTTCGAAATAAGAAACTTTATAAGAAATTTAATAAATAAACAAATATAAATGTTGTTGATCCTAACATTTTTTTTTTTTCCAATATCGAAATTTAGGTTGAGGATAATATCATTGACTAGAAAATTAAATAATCATGAATGAAACCAATATTTCCCATTAATTAGGTTGGATTAATTTCAACCCTGCCCACTTGACTTGAAACTATTAAAAAAAGAGGGCATCATCTAATTATCTATATAAAAAAGAAAAAATATTATTTCTACATAATAAAATAAGAAGATATTAATAAATTATTATTATTCGCTCATAATTGATTCTGACTTATACAAATAAATCAATATAATATTTGATATTATTATTATTATTATTATTACATTTTTTCCATTCTGAGTGACTGAGACAACGATAGACCTTTCAAAAATGAAAGTTATCTTCGATGATACTTAAAGAGTCGAAACATTTGTTTCCCTCGTCGATATAAGCTGTTCACAGCTGTATTCGAGAAAAATAAACCGGTCAGCTTTATTGCTTTTACTGTACGTGAATAAATTAAGAGATTAAATATTTCAATAAGATTTCGTATCGAAATAAACAAAAATTTTAGATTTTTAAGCTATTAATTTATATTTTTTTATCATTATATGATATATTAATTTGTTTTCCCTAATTAGTTAATTAGCAAAGACTTTCAGATCTATTAATAACATTCTGCTATCCTTGAATTGTCATTCCAGAAAGTGCTAAGCAGAAATTAAGAGAAGTCCACAAAAAAGGAAGAAAATGGAGGAAATTAAACACAGGACGGTGACTGTTAATGGCATAAGAATGCACGTAGCAGAGAAAGGAGAAGGTCCTGTAGTCCTCTTTCTCCATGGCTTTCCTGATCTTTGGTACTCCTGGCGCCATCAGATTCTTGCTTTAAGCTCTCTCGGATATCATGCTGTTGCCCCGGATCTTCGCGGATATGGCGACACTGAAACTCCCGGCAGCAATGCCAACAGCTTCACCTGTCTTCACGTTGTTGGTGACCTTATTGCACTGATCGATTTACTTGGTGCTGAGGAAGTATTTGTTGTAGGACATGATTTCGGTGCGATGATTGCATGGTATCTGTGCTTGTTTCGCCCTGAAATAGTCAAGGCTTTCGTGTGCCTTAGCATACCTTATCTGCCAAGGCATCCAACCACGAAGCCTACAGATTTCATGAGAGCTAAATTGGGAGATAACTATTATGTTCTCAGATTTCAGGTTTTTCATTCCTAAATCTTTATCCACTCTATCTATTACAGCGGTTGGTGGTTAATTGGATAATTGATAAAATAGGAATAAATACGTCATGACGTAGTTTTATTACATAAGTCTACAACTGAAGGTTTGGGCTCCGCAGGAACCTGTAATCGAGCGAGAGCTCGCTCGCCTTGGTACCAAAGAAGCCATTACGAGAATGCTGTCAAATCGCACACCAGGTCCTGGAATAAAGCCTAAAGAAGATTCCATTGGTCCTGTCGGCTTTCAAGCTCCAATTCCATATTGGCTTTCAGAGGTAGATATTGATTATTTTGCAACCAAATACCTACAGACTGGCTTTACTGGGCCTTTGAACTACTATCGCTCACTTGATTTGTAAGCTATAATTGTTTGGGACAATTTTACCATTCCTATATTTAATTCAATAAATATATAATTAATTTCTATGTTAATTGAATGTAGAAATTGGGAGCTCACAGCGGCATGGACTGGATCGAAAGTTAAAGTACCGGTTAAATTTATTACTGGGGACTTGGATACCGTGTATACTACACCAGGAGTGAAGGAATTCATACAAAATGGAGAATTCAAGAAGAGTGTACCTTGTTTGGAGGAAGTTGTTATAATGGAAGAAGTGGGTCACTGGATCAACCAAGAAAAACCTGAGGAAATCAGCTCTCATATTTATGATTTCATTAACAAGTTCCAATCTCCTGCCACTATACAGTAATCCTGATCATTTGTGTTTAATGGAACGGTCCATAATGCTTGTGCAAGTGGAATAACAATCCCTTTTAAATCTTTAATTGCTATTCTATTTTTATTTATCATTTTAGATTACAAGACTAAGAAAATTTTCTATAAAAACTCCTCCATCAAGTCATTCACATTCAGAGACACATCCATTTCTCTCGAACTTTCCTCCTTTCTCTCTCCCTCTACAACCCACCCACACAGGCCTCATTTTTTAACCTAAGAAGGAGTCTTTACTCTCCGCTGAAATCATCATTTCATGTTTACTTGTTGCCTTTTTAGATTTTTTTTGCAATAAAAACATATTTCTACCCAGAGTTCTCTCTAGGGTTTTGATGTTAATATGAATATTTCGTTCATATTTGGAGGCTTTGTTTCTCAGATTTGGAAGATTCTAACTATATTAGATCGATCCTCACAGAAGATCTATTATGGTATTTGATCCCTATAGCATACATTGAACTTCAAATTTTAAAATCAATTGAAACGTAAATATTAAAATAAATAAAAGAATATATTTAAAATAATAAATAAATAAATAAATTATTTTAAAATTCTTCTTTTAGGCCACTTTGAAACTTTTATTCATTGTGAACTTTTCGTGGGAAAAAAATGGCCAATAGGCCTGACTTGGCAGACTATAACTTCTAATATTTCTGAGTTATTGTATCAAGATATGATTAATTAATATCATTTAACAAAGTAATGATAGTATTATTGCCTTTTACCAACTACAAATCCCATAATCTAGAAACTCTACTACTGATTCCAATTTTTAGTCTTTTTTCATCTCCGATATTTAAACATGAATGCTGTAGATACCTTGAGATCTAGATTTCAAGATGACTACTATTTGTAAAGATCGAAGAGTTTAGAGGAGCTTGCTCTAATTGTTAAGAAAGAGGACATTACAAGGACGGTAGGAAATCGCTCACCAGGTCCGCCCATCATGGCTAAAGAATGTCCCTTGGAGGCTACCCACCTGGCTTTCAAGTTCCATTTCCCTTTCGGCTTTCAGGAGAAGATAGGAATTATTATTTGAGCAAGCAGGATGGTTGTGCCATCGCAATTTTGCAGTGCAGATGTTGAACATGTTTGATTATGATGTTAACATGACAACAAATTTTTTCTTGCACGTGACTGGTTAATTGTGTACAATGTCCTTGTTAACTTATTTAAAATATAATTATCTTTCTTAAAAAAAATTTCCATATTCAATCCTAATTGGTAATACTTTGAAATAGTAAGATATGTATTTTTTATATTAAATTTTATATGTTTATATATTTTAAAATCTCATATATGACTAGAATATATATAAAATTCAAGTAAAATAATTTGATTTATTAAATATTAATAGAAATACACAAATATTTACAAAATATATAAAAGAACAAATATTTTTTTTATATAATTATCAAACATCTATACAATAATTTTTTTAGCCTTAAAGGCTCATATTTATTTTGCTTCCCAACCGATCTTGAATTTAGGGGCAAACGAGATAGGAATATAATTATAAAAACACGAATGCAGTACCTTTTTCAAATAGCACTTTAGATTCGCTTGTTTTTATCAAGTTAATATTGAAGATATAAATCTTTTGTACAAATTTTTATAAATAAACTAATATAACACAATAATATTAATTGTTATACGATCTATATTATTATTATTATTATTATTATTATTATTATTATTATTATTATTATTATTATTATTATTAGTCGTATTAATTTGTATATAAGAATTTATATAGAATGTTTATATCTATTGCATCATTCATTGTACCAAACATCATCAATTTTTATTTGATAACTAGCTAATATTTATCGAATATACATTAACTTTTGTTTGGTAGTTAATGATTTCATATTACATTAGCTATAAGATCATAATAACAATACCTTAATACCAAACATGATCTTCATTATGTTGGTGAACTTATTGCATTTAGTGGCATAATTTGAAAATTTATTTTCAAAAATATTTATATTAATATTTAATATTTCTATTAATCTAGTTGAGAACTGGCAGCAATACAGAGTGGGAGTTAATTCATTGTTGGCAAATTGATGTGTGGTCTACCCTACACCCAGAGTTAAGGAATATGTAAAAAATGGAGAATTCAAAAAGAATTCATAGTTTATGGAGGAGATTGTAGTAACGGAAGATGTGATTAGGGTTCACTGCATCAAAAACAGAAGAAATCAGCTATCATGTTCATCAATTAATTAAAAAGTTATAAAGGATGCTACACGATTTAAAAGCAAACATATCAAAATATCAAATAAATTAATATTTTTAGCAAACCATTGATTCTGATTTATACGAATAAATTAAGATTATTAGTGTTACAATTTTTTCATCAAGTCAGCAATATATCTTTTCAGAAAAAAAGTTATCTTCCACCGCACAAAAAAACCTAAAATATTAGAGTACAACATCCTCACTGTTCATATTTTATATTCTATAAAACACATTCTTCATATTTTAATGACCTCTTATCCATGTGAACAGATTAATAGACTTTAATTCAGTCATGAAAATGTGGCTGAATTGGTCCCGCTAGTTAATTCCACTCTTAGAACAGTAATTGAGAGTTTCCAACCCCATGTGGCTCGGCAATCAATTCTTTTGGTGGGATAAAAAACTCCTTGTATTCACGATGGAATTGTGTTCGTGCCTGAGAGTTTCAGATTTATCAATAACATGCACTTATCCTTGAATAGTATAGAGCTAAGCAGTAACTAAGAAAAGACTGCCAAAACAAAGAGGAAAATGGAGGAAATAAAACACAGGATGGTGAGTGTTAATGGAATAAGAATGCACATAGCAGAGAAAGGGGAAGGTCCAGTAATCCTCTTCCTCCATGGCTTTCCTGAACTTTGGTGCTCCTGGCGCCATCAGATTCTTGCCTTAAGCTCTCTCGGATATCATGCTGTTGCCCCAGATCTTCACGGCTATGGCGACACTGAAGCTTCCGGCGGAAATGCCAACAGCTTCACCCGTCTTCACGTTGTTGCTGACCTCATTGCACTGATCAATTTACTTGGTGCCGTGAAAGTGTTTGTTGTAGGACATGATTTCGGTGCGATGATTGCGTGGTATATGTCCTTGTTTCGCCCTGAAATAGTTAAGGCTTTCAGGTGTCTTAGCATACCATATATGCCAAGGCATCCAAACATGAAACCCACGCATTTCTTGAGAGCTAAATTGGGAGATAACTATTATGTTCTCAGATTTCAGGTTTTTGATCCAGCAAATCTTCATCCATTCTATCTATTATAGCGGTTGGTGGTTAATTAGAGAATTGATAAAATAGGAATAAATACATCATGACGTAGTTTTATTACATATA
>JAWDEX010209250.1:0-10817 GCA_035221805.1 Trichilia hirta
TTAGGTGATCTATCCTACCATTATTTGAATAGATGGCGACTCAATTTTAAAAATTTTTTTTTACGTCAAATTTTGAACGACGTCAATAATCACAAGCATCATATCGACTAAAATTTTCAACTCAAGCATTTATACTCAATTATGTTCAATGACGTTAATTTCATTATTTATAAGTTTTAATTTATTTGTGCCCAGTTTGTTATAATTATTGGGATTTTACTCTTGACGTTAATTTCATTATTTATAAGTTTTAATTTATTTGTGCCCAGTTTGTTATAATTATTGGGATTTTACTCTTACCTAGTATATTTTTTCATATCATTTCTATATCATATCTCAGAATAACAAAGTAGTCTCATTAGACCATGCTCAATATCACATCTTACAGTAATCGGGTCATCTCATAATAAGTGATATGTATTACCCAATTGGCACACACAATATTATCTCATACCAATCAGATCACCTCTCGATAGGTGATTATCATGCCTAACTAGCACATGTAATACATCAATTAGGCTCATTTCTGAATAGATTATTATTACATCACTTAACTGATCTACACAACATATCTTCTATTAACCAATCATCCTTATCTAATGCCATCAAGTAGTTCCACTTTTCACTAGGTGATTATTCTTGCTTATCTGATAATATAACACTGAATAATTCCACATAACCTATAATAAACTAAATCAATTTTTCTCACTATAATTATCATCAATTTTGATTCACATAATCATTACACATTTTATTTTTACACATTCCAATCAATGATAGTTCCAGCAATATATTCATATTAATTGGTAAACACATTCATATAAAATCATATCATAAGTATCACAACATTACTATTCATAACATTTCAATAATTCTATAATAATGAGTTTTCTCACTCAACTCAACCACGGCCTCACAATAATATTCAATCCTCATATTTTATATACTAACATTTATCATTCCAACATATACTTAGTTATATAGGATAAAATAAATAATAATCAAATATGAATTATTATTACTTATTTACTTATCTGAAATTATACAACTAGATTTTATGAGTTTTATACCTCTAGATTTGCCCTTTCTTTCAATTCTTTCTTTCGACCTAAATATCCATTTAATTTTATAAAGTCCAACATTAATAACATTCCAATAATTCGAATAATATCATAACTAAATTTATTCTTTTTTTACTCTATTATTATTATTATTATTATTATTATTATTATTATTATTATTATTATTAACACAATTATTATTCAAATTAACAACTCCATATTATTATCAAATATTAATTATCTAATCTCTTTTTAGAAGAATGCCAAATATATGTATAATTTGTTTGGGCCATAATGTATATATTTCTTATTATTCTATAAACTAATTTTAATAAAAATTCTTTATTTACCAACATATAGATTAATCTTCCATATTTCTATTATTTCACACAACTCCATATTTTATCATATTCAATCAAATAATAATAATATTTATTCTATTTATCTATAAAATTTTTATCAGCATATTAATCAAATTTTCATATTCTATATATACTAAAATCATACTTCAATTATTTTATACAATTAACTATGTCGCTCTCCTTATTTAATTTATAATAATATCTACTTTATTTATTCAAAAATAAATTTCATCACTAGATTAATAAAATTCTACCTTCCATAAACCTTAAATCACTCTTCCATTTATTTCATAATTCATAAATTTATACAATAATTTAATAATCAAATACATACACCAATTAATCCATAAGTTAATTTCATATCTAATTCTAACATTAAAACTTAATTTTAAATTATCATAAATTATAATTAAATTAATAATAAACTATAAAAATAACTTACAAAAATTTCGTTTCTTCTACCTTTCTTCCTTTCCTCCTTTTTCTTTCTTTCTTTCATTCTTTCTTTTCTTCTCTTTTGGCTTTCCCTTTTTCTTTCCCAATTCCTACGGTTTATGCTTAATTTCAATTGTGAAAATAATCATTTTTTAATTTGTTAATTAATTCAAAAATCAATGGATAGCTAAGATTAAAGCTAGCAAATCTATGTGTTAATATTAAACTATTTATCTTTTACTTTACATGGCTAAAATTAGGTCACATATACATGGTCAAGAATATGGCAAAATAGAGACAAATAGAGGGATAGGGTTTAAAGATAATGGATGGCTAAGATTTAATAAACAAATGGGTTTAAATTTCTTAATTGGGCTTTAATAATATTCATGGGCCTAAACCAAGGTTTATGAATTTAAAAAAAATTATTGAGCTTAACAAACTAATGGACTTATAAATTAGTTTCTAAATATAAAGTTCATCTAAATATTATTTTTAATTTGCGCTTTAATATAAATCTAGTCCATTTCTTCTTAAAATTTTTGATAACTTAATCCAATATAATCTTAAGCCCATAATCAAATTTTTCATTAAATTTTACACTATATAAAAATTTATTTAAAAGAAATAAATAATGTTAAATTATAAAATAAAATTTTTCATACATAACAACTATCATATCATGTATACATGGTAAATGATATAATATTAAGCATTCACACCTAAATTAGATTTTAGGTATTTTTAGAAAAAAACGACCATTACACTTAGTCAATTAAAAATTGCCAAAAACATTAACCATTAATGCATAAAGTGTATCATATATCATTAAATGTATTTGATTCCATATTAATCCTTAATCATGTATCATATATATGAGTGTGTGATCACATGCAAATCACAAAAGGCATAGCAAAAGCAGTAAGCAAAGTAGGGTATAAACTGTATATATATCTATTTTTAGTAAATTAAACAAATTTAATTTGAGAATCACTAACTTTTAATGATTAATTGATAAAGAGTAATATTAATTTTATGGTGTCTTTGAAAAATCAAATACTTTTGATTTTCTTACTTTTAGCCACTGTGAGAAAGAGAAAGAGAGTAGAAAAGGAAGAAGAAAAAAATTAAAGAAGAAGACGAAGCAAAAATGTTTTGCTTCCTTTAATTTTTTAATTTTAATGGAAAATATTATTAAGGTCCTTAATTATAAAATATTATTCAAATTCTTACTTAAAAAATATTATTTAGGCTCTTAATTTTTAGAAATTATAAATTGATCCCTAATTTTATTTAAATATCTGAATATTTATATAATACTAAATTTATTTTAAATTATAATAAGGTCAATTTCTCAAGCTCTCTTTTTATTAAACTATTTAACGCATAAATTATTTATAACTTTCGGCCAAATAATATCTTCGAGAATGCTAACTCTCTTACAGATATTATTTACTCTTTTTAATAGTAAAGATAATCTCAAATTTATATTATAACCTCTTAGGTTCACTGTAATATTAACCGTGAGTTAAAATTAATCTCATTAATCTTATTTCAAATCATTCAAATACTCAACGACTATAGTTGTATCAAGCAATGTACCATAGTCCCTAAATTATAATAAAAAAATCTTCATCGAATATTTATTCTCAATTATAGGTTTTGTGTAAATAGTCTCTTTTTATTTGTTTAATTCCAATCAAATTAGGGCTCACAAACGTCAAAATCTTAAATTCAATTATATTCAAATAATTAGTAAATATGAGATGAACTTGTCAATACGAACTCTTTATATGACATTTATACTTTTACTAAATTTTTTTTTCACTCATTTACTAATATCTGATTAGAAACTTAAATCTAGATCGAGTCAATGGTACTTCGAAATTCACTATATCGAGTCAATAAATTTTTTCTAACAGTTATTTACTTCTCAATATAAATAACGCATGGTTAAACTGACTTTTATGCACAAGATATGATTAGTCTTGTATTTATACACCATAAAAAATATATACATCTATATCGATTAACAACCATGATGTCTAAAGTCTGAGGAGTAGTTAACACACCTATATAATTTAATGATAAATCATTGACAATATAATTTTATGTGATTCATTATATTTTGGTCATATTCTACACTAATATCCTAATGATATGACTATCATATCACTCGCACTAATATCATCTCATGATATTTATCGAAGACATTCAGTGTGCCTGCATTATAATATCAATGTCCAGTTAATATTACGTTTATAGAAAATAATTTAGATAATTCAATTATCTTGAACAATTAACATGTATATTATATCACTAGTATGATTAGATAGAAAAAGTAGTATATACACATGAATTAAAATAATTTTTTATTAATAAAATACATATACAATATATATTCTCCAGTAATTCAATACAATATGCCCAAAACCGACAACACGAATAATTTTAGAGCATACAATATTAACAATATATAAATATAAAACATCATATGCCTTGTATATATACTTCATGCACCATTAAATACATCTATACATATTATCATATAACATATACACATTTATTAAACAACACATATACATATATCATTTAATTAGGTAATTAATCAAATTAATTAACTTATTAATTATGGAATCATATATAAATATATTAGCTTAACTTAAATTCATCAAATAAATTAATAAAAGTAACAAGCAATTTATAACTGATTAACAATTAATCATTTTGTAAATATTTATATAATATTGTAATATATATTTAACCAATAATACGTGCATTAATGAACAAAATACAACAATTGCATTTTATTTTCAATATGGACAATTTTTTTAAACAATTAAAGCATGATGATTACAACATAATTAACCATTAATTAATTGCATTCATGATCATTAATCAAAATCAACAATTAAATATGCATTAATGATCATTATGTATATAATTAACATTTAATCGTGCATTGAACAACCAAAACATAACCTTTATGCTTATTATCTTTTATGGCCAAATTTAATTAGAGTTCTATAACATCATTAAAATTATTTTATCTTATAAAATAAAATAATATTAAATTTGTTAGTATTGTATGCCTTAAAATTATTCGTATTATCAATTTTAAATATATTATATTGAGTTACTATTATGATATGTATTGTACATATTGTATTAATAAAAAAATTATTTTAATTCATATGCACATGCTACTTCTTTTATTTAATCATACTAATAATAGAATATGCATATAAATCATTCAAGATAATTAAATTATCTAAAAGTTCTCTAGAGATGTAATATTAAATAGGCACTAATATTAAAATATAGACACATTAAATATCTTCGGTGAATATTATGAGATAATATTAATGTGTGTAATATGATAGTCATATCATTAAGACATTAGTGTAGAATAATAGTTGAAAAACTATTATTCAAACATGACTAAAGTTATGATGAATCACACAAAAGTATATTATCAATGATTCATCATATAATTATACAGGTATATTAACTACTCTTTAGACTTTAGACGTCATGATTATTAATCGGTATAAATTTACATAATTTATATAGTATACAAATATGAGACTAATCATATCTTATATATAAAAATCAGTTTGATCATATGTTATTTATATCGAAAAGTAAATAATTGTCAGATGAAATCTATTAACTCAACATAAAAAATTTTGAGGTACCGTTAACTCTGTTTAAATTTGAGTTCTCAGTTGAATATTAGTAAATAAGTAAAAATAAAGTCTTTAATCAAAGTATAAATGTCATACAAAGAGTTTGCAGTGATAAGTTCAACTTGTATTAACCAATTATCTGAATATAACTGAATTTAAGATTTTAATACTCGTAAGTCTTAATTTAGTTAAGATTAAACGAACGAAATAAGACTATTCATACAAAACCTATAATTTGTTATAAAAATTTTGATAAAGATTTTTTTATTATAATTTAAGGGCTATGGCACATTGCTAAATGTTAATTATGGTCATTGAGTATTCAAATAATTTAAAACGAGATCGTTGAGATTAATTTTAGCTCACGACTAATATAATAATAAACCTAAGAAGTCACAATATAAACCTCGACTTATCCTTATTATTAAAGAGTAAATAATATTCGCAAAAGAGTTAGCACTCTCGAAAATATTATTTGGCTAAAAAAAATCATAAATAATTTACGCATTAAATAGTTTAACGAATTAAAAGCTTAAGAAATTGACCCTATTATAATTTAAAGTAAGTTATAATATTCTATAAAAAATTTTAAGGTATCGTTAACTAGATTAAAGTTTGAGTTTTTAACCAGATATTAGTAAACGAGTAAAAATAAAATCTTTATCCAAAGTATAAATGTTATACAAAGAGTTCATAGTGACAAGTTTAGCTCGTATTGACTAATTATTCGAATATAACTAAATTTAGGATTTTGACATTCATGAGCCCTAATTTGATTAAGATTAGACGAACAGAAGAAGATTATTCATATAAAACTTATAATTAGTCATAAAAAATTTGATAAAAATTTTTTTTTTATGATTTAAAGATTATGGCACATTATTAGATGTTAATCATAATCATTAAATATTTAAATAGTTCAAAATAAGATCTATGAGATCGATTTCTTCTTACGGCTAAATTATAGTGAATATAAAAGATTACAATACAAATTTTAGATTATCCTTACTATTAAAGAAAGTAAATAATATCCACAAGAGAGCTAATACTCTTAAAGATATTATTTAGCATAAAAAATTATAAATAGTTTATACATTAAATAGTTTAACAAATTGAAAGCTTAAATTAATGATCCAATTATAATTTAAAGTAAGTTATAATATTTTATAAATATTTAAAAAATATAAATAAAATTAAAATAAATTTATTCAAAATAGGTTTGATCGAATTTAGGGTCAATTTATAATTTTTTTAAAATTTAAGGGTTTAAGTAAAATTTTACATTTACTATTAGAAAACTTATTAGACAAGCTTTAGGACCTATTTGTCTTTGACTAAAAAGTCAGGGACATTTTAATAAATGGGTAAAAAATATAAATAAGGCCAATTTTATATTTTTGGAGAGAATTAATCAAAAATTAAAATTTTCATTTTTTCTCTCTCTCTCTCTCCATTTAGCTAAGCAAGGAGATATTTAAGAGTTTTAATTCTCTTAAAGACATTATAAATTTGGTGTTACTTTTCATCAATTGATCATTAAAGATTAGTGATTAAGGCATTAGATTGCTTAATTTTGCATTTATAAGTGTATAATTACTTAAATAATGATGAAAATAAACCCATACTTGATTTCATGATTTAAAATAATCAACACTTAAAAAATCATGATGTTAAAGTATGAAATACATAAAAACAATAATTAGTCATCAACCATTAATATGGACGAATTTAATCATGCATTAATCATGTTCCCTCATCATTTTATCATATAAAATCAGACTTTTATGATTCCAACAACATCATATGACTTCACTAAATTCATTAGCATATCAAGATAATAAATTATTCATTATCCTTTTTATTAAAATCAAACAAGAGCAACATTTGTTCCATAAACCTTAATTTTTTAATTTTGAACCCAAACTTTAATCTTGCAATTCCAATCATTTCAACTACAAATCGAGCACACGATCAATATTACTATATGATCTGATACTATTTTAAAAGTGTTGATTAAGGAAAATTAATCAAGTTAGGATTTATAGTAATAATGTTGAATTTTAGGCAATTTTTCACAAAATCAATCAATTAAGCATGAATTTAAGCTAACATTTAACTTATTAATAAAGAGATTGAACCTTGAACACATAAGATCTCCAAAGATCAAACCCAAATGTTGATTTCCTTGGCTTGGCCAAAATTGTGAAGATGAAGAGAGAGAGAGAGAAAGAGAGAGAGAGAGAGCTTTTTAATTAATAATTATCAACTTTTTTTCAATTAATAAAAAATGACCCATATATATAATTTTGAGTTAATTACTAAATTGCCTATGATATTATAGTCAAAATATATTGAAAGTTTCCTAAATAAGTTTTGTAATAGTAAAAAGAGAAATAATTAGTTTACCCTTTATTTCATATTTTAATATAAAATAGTCCTTAATTTAGTCAAATTAATTTTGATCAAGCTTATTTCAATTCTCTTTTTATATCTAAATATTAATAGAATATTATAACATATTATAAGTTATACTAGGGTCAATTTATAAAACTCTTGAATTTATAAAATTATTTAACATATAAATTGTTTACACTTTTTGACCAAATATTATTTTCGAGAGTACTAGCTCTCTTATGGATAATATTTAATCTCTCTCAAAACTAGAAAGAAAATAATTTATTACTTGTGATCTCTTGAGTTCACTGTGATATTAGCTGTCAATTGAAATTGATCTTATCGAGCTTATTTCAAATAATTCGTATGCTTAACGACTATGAGTAATGTCTAGCAATATGTCACAGACCCTAAACCATAATAAAGAAATTTTTTATCAAGCCTTTTATGTAATTATACATATTGTATGAATAATCTCCTTTTAATTGTCTAATCTCAACTAAATTATGGCTCACATATATCAAAATTTTAAATTTAATTATATTCAAATAATTAATCAATATGTGCTAAACTTATCACTACTAACTCTTCGTATGGTATTTATACTTTGGTTAAAGATTTTATTTTCAGTTATTTATTAATATTTGAATGAAAACTCAAATTTGAACTAAGTTAATAGAACTTTAAAATTTTTTGTATCAAGTCAACAAATTTTATTTAACAATTATTTGTATCTTGATGTAAATAACATACGATTAAACTGACTTGTGTGTATCAGATATAATTAATTTTGTATTTATACATCATATGAACTATGTGCATCTGTACCAATTAACAACTATGATATCTTAGATTTAAGGACTAGTTAATATACTAGTATAATTGTCTGATGAATTATTAACTATATCCTTCTTTGTGATTCATCATAACTTTGATTACATTTAAAAAATAATTTTTTACCTGTTATTTTACACTAATATTCTTATGATATAACTATCATATTATTTGCATTAATATCATTTCATGATATTCATTGAAAATATTCAATGTGCTTATATTGCAATATTAATGCCCAGTTGGTATTGCGTCTGTAGAAAATAATTTATATAATTTAATTATCTTAAACGATTCATATACCTATTCTATCATTAATATGATTAGATAAAAGAAGCAGTATACACACATAAATTAAAATAAATTTTTTATTAATTAAAATATGTACAATATATATCAGAATAACAATACAATACAATGTACCAAAAATTGATAACACAAATAGTTTTAAGGCATACAACACCAAAAATATTAAGGTATTATGTGCTCCACGAGTCATATGATAGGCAATCATTACATTGTCCTACGTTGCTAGGTCATAATTGTGAAATGACTTGTTCTTGTTCAGACATTCCACCCACTATTAAATCAGTCTCTCGCTCTTCGATATTTATATGTATTCAAATTAGTATAAATACGACTTTTTCCTACCGTAAAAATGATAGAGACTGATAAACTTCTGAGTCACCCACCTGCATTGGTATTTTTACAAGAATATATAGATAACTTCACCCATACTCTTTTCCTCTTCCTCTATCTCCTTAGTTCAGGGTCTAACTTAAGTATCAGAGTTTAATTGCCAAAAAATTGGCTTTACTCATAAATTTTTTTTTTTTGTATTTTTAAGTAATCAAAAGCCTATATTACGGTAGATCACCCAACTCAAGGCGAGATCAAACTACTTTAGCAATTATCAAAAAACGAAGTCAATTTAGTGTTTTAAATTTTTTTCTAATAAAATTTGAGTACCAACAATAAGCATGTAACTTAACACTAATTACTAACTTAGTTAGAAAAACTTTTGTTAAAAATTGACAAAATATGCTCTTGTTCGTAAAAAGATCAAAACTTAAAGGACCCAAATATCATAATTCCAAACATAAATACAAGCTATTGTTATCATAAATCAGGACAACCCCACTCGTGTACGATGAGTTTTGATACATAATTTAGCTCATTTTCAGGATTTGTTGAACACCATTCTCACTAGGCAAGGTTTAGAAAAAATGGGTAGCATTGGAAAAGAAGAACTTGGCTAGATGGTTAGAGACTACATTAAATCTTCGGACTCTCCTTCCATCTCAGTTTCATCTTCAAAACCTTCTTCTCTTCACCATCGCCAATCCATATATCTCAGTACTCTACAGGTCTTTTATCGTTCAAGTTTGATCAAGACTCGTTAATTTCCATTGCTTTTTCTGGGTCTGATTTTCTTTAATTCATATAGGAAGTTCTCGAAAAACACACAGATGAAGAAGAAAAGATTCATGAAAAAATATCCTTGTACATGAAAAACATGGATCAAATAGAAAATCAGAAGAAATGGCTGGTGATGAAATTGGAAATAGATGGTTATGAAGCTTCTCTCTGCAAGACTACTTGGGAATCCACTTTCAGGTGTTCTAAAGGTCTTTTTATTCTCTTTCTCTTTCTCAAATTATATGATTCTTGTTAATTAATATTTATGATGGATATTAAATTTCTTTTTGTTTCTGTATTCAAGTTTGTTAACTCCGTTAGTTACGTAATAATTAGTACGTAAGTTTTGTAAAGTAATACTATACCCTACTCTTAGTTGGTGAGATCACTCGGAGGTTAGAAATGTACCGTGTTGATGGTTTTATCGACCCTATATTTTTCTACTTTAATTTTTGTTAAGCGAATAATTTGACCCAATTTCGATTGTTTCGGTATTCTGACTGCCACTTTAATTATCGAGGCAACCCAATTTTGATATTTCAAAACTAAAAGTTCAGATAAAATAAAAAGGTACATTTTTTAAAGAATAATTTGAGCGTCCTATCACATTAAGAGGCGTCATA
>JAWDEX010209291.1:0-10815 GCA_035221805.1 Trichilia hirta
AATTTTTATTTTAAATAATAACTTTATCGATGACATTATGTATAACATAATGTTATCGCCATACATAGTTTTGGCGATGACAATCAACGTCATCGCTAAATAATTTAACAATGATAACAAAAGTCATCATCCAAAAGTAATTTGACAATGATTTACTGTCATTGCGAAAACTAAGTTTGGCGATGACATTATTTTCAGCAACCAATATTTGCAATGAAAGGTTTCGTCGCCAAAACTTTATTGTGACGACTTTGTTATCATCATTAAAATCTTTTGCGACCATTGTTCGACACAACTTTGTGAGAAAAATGATGTCATCGCCAATACTTTTAGCGATAATACTATTCTCTTTTGGCGATGAAATATGTCATTGTTAAAAGCCTATTCTCTTGTTATGACAGCTAAATCTTATATACTTGAGTGAAAAGGAAGCATGTGAAATTTATAGAAGTTATCCATACTCAGTCTTACTTACTTCTTCGATTAATTTCAGTGCATTTATGTTAATTGACCTTCAATTGTGAAATATTTGTTGATTAACTAATTTGTTTAATTATAATGCTACAAAGGCATGTTCTTAAGTACTAAAAAAGTAAGGGTGTGAGAGAGGGACACTGCTTTTATCTTAATATTTGCTTTAGGATAAGCAGAAGTCAATGTACGAGGTTTTGATAAGCTAAATTATAGAGTTGTATTTGATGACATTAGTTTGTGTTTTGTGGGTGCGTTCTAGTGTTTTTGAGAACCAAATTGAAGGAATAAAAGTTAGAATATGTTAAGTGTAGGATTTATCACCAGACTTGGAGTTGAATGTATATTAAAGTTGAAGAGATTAGAAGACAGAATAGGTTTGGTCAAGGTCTCAGGACTTGACTTGTTATATGATTGATGAAGT
This sequence comes from Trichilia hirta, assembly GCA_035221805.1. Classification (NCBI taxonomy): domain Eukaryota; kingdom Viridiplantae; phylum Streptophyta; class Magnoliopsida; order Sapindales; family Meliaceae; genus Trichilia; species Trichilia hirta. The sequence goes on from JAWDEX010209291.1 coordinate 896, forward strand.
CAAGTTTAAATCAAATTTCCCGCCCAAGACTTCTCTCAATTCAAAAAGAAAAGATGACGACAATTCTAATTGTAAGAGAATTTAACCTAATTGAAGAGAGGGTTTATAAAAGGCTTCTTTAAAAAAAAAAAAAAAGAAAAAGAAAAGAAGGGGCAGCAGACTGAGAAGATCAACATCAACAATTAATTTTTTTTTATTGTTTCTTCATATTTTCTTTTTCTTTTCTTTGGACTAAGAATATTTACAATGGAATCAATTATTTTGAATTCTATTATGAATAACTAATTTCTAACTAAAGTGAAAGGTTGTAATCTAGTTAGGAATTGACATTAATATTTTCTTTAATGGCTTACTCAGTTTAAATTATTCCAATTATAATGTCATGATTTATTTTTCTTGCTTATATTAATGTTTTGATCACTATAGGATTAGTATAGAGTTTATGTGAAGCACAGACAAGAGAAGTATAAATTGTGCACTAGAAAAATAAATATAGATAACTAGGAATAGACATGTCTCCTAGTTATATATGATGTTATATGATCATTAATCATAGATCTTAATGGATTTAGTTAATAATTAAGAAAACAACGGTTAGTCATTATTAATTTAAGTACAACTTTAATAGTTCAATGGAGAATAATGATAATAATTGGATTAATTAACATTTATAATTGTAACTATTCTTAAATTTATATTAGCAATCTTTAGTAAGTTTATCTTGGATCTTTAACCATTACATTCCTTGAGAACAATCCAATTTGCTTTCTTGATAGTTTTAGTATTTTAATTTACTTTTAGTATTAAAATCAAATTTGATTTCTTACTTTTGGTATTCAATCTTTTTAATTGTCAATTAGATCTTCATTCTTGTGGATTTGACACCCTAGAATTTTCTGATCATTGATCGAATGAAAGCCTCTGTTCAACCGAATTGATATTTACTTTTACGTTTTTACCCTTTATTATTTTGATTTTGTAGTTATTTTAATTTATATTCGATGAGCATTACTATAACTGAACCCTAATTTTTAGAAGAAATATGGCTTATATTCAAGGGTTTGGAAAACTAATTAAAACTTTTGCTAAATTAAATTAAATTTTACCTTAATTTTTAGGGTTTTTATATTTATTGGGGATTCTGAGAATATCAAGATTTGAATGTCATTTTAATATTGTAAATGATTTCATCATTAATTTGTTCCTCTGTTTAATTTGTAGTAATTATACGCACTTTCAAAAATCATAGAATTTCTTCATATATACAAGTTTCTTTATACGAGGTTAACTTACATTTGGATTGGTTGGAACAACTTAACTGTTGTGATCAACTCCTATGTATTCCAATCTGTTGAAGTACTTTTAAAAGGAATAATTGAGAGTAGTGTTAGAAATACAAAAATTTTGCAAAAATTTTTGTATACAAATTCATATGACATATTATTAGTTAATAAAAATATAAAATTAATATAATTATCAAGGGCAAATGATAAGAACCATTAAATAATTTACACTATCATATTATATTAATTTGTATAAAAAAGATTATACCTATAATATTATTTATTATTTAAATGAGTAAAGTCGTGATCTAAACTTATATTTGTTAATAGAATCTTGTTTTTGGTAATATATCAAAGTTTAGACTTCAGATTATTATCTAGAAAAGGGAATGCCAACTTTATTTCGATTTTGTTTCTGCTTTACTTTTTCTTCATTTTTTTTTTTTAATTTTTTAATTTTTATTCATGTTCTCTGTGCCATCTATTTTGAAATTAAACTTTTAATACAGAACGCAGCGCTAATAATTAATTACCCTTGTTGTTTGAAGTAATTATTGTATAGGAAGTGTCGAGTGGTGCAGCTAATTAGATTCTTGAATCTCTCACTTTTTCACACACACATATACTCACACATGGTAGAGAATTATTTTTTCTTTTTAAGTACTATTTGTTAAGCATTCTAAAAATATACAACACCTTACGTGTTTATTATATTATTATATATTGCAGACGTTTGTACTTTTTATATTTTATAATATGAGTAGTATAGTTCATTAACTTTACATTTGTAAATACATTCAAGAATTTCAATGACTTCAAAGTTTCTTTTTCTTTTGACTAATATCACTCTAGATTTACAAAGTGAAAGAAAAGAGAGAGCCACCTCTCATTACTCATGAATAAGGAACTTTTCAAAATTACATGTCTCCTAAGCTAGGATTTTAATAGAGATTTCTATACAAGATATTATCAGGCACTCTTTGGAATCATCACGTATAAGATGTCCATTGAAAGAAAAGGTACTTCGATTTAATTACTACCTTGTTCTTGAATTTATTGTCAGGATGCTGTAATTGTAAAATTTGTTGGGGTGCTTTAAGTTTTCATCTTAACTTTTGAACCATTATTATATCACTTTAGGTTCACCAAGTTTAATTATGAATTTACCAAGATAATCGTTCTCCCAAAATGAATTGGTGATGTAAAAGTTTAAAGCTCTTTCAATGCTAACTTTTTTCATTTTTATCTTGGACAATAATTTGTCTTTGCACGGCACAGATAATACACTCTCTGTTGTTTATAAATCATCACTTCAAATCATAATCCAATCTCGTTGGTGTCATTTCACATAATCAAGCTTACGAAACGATGGCTAAATTGTTCTTGAATTTCTGAGGGTGCTTCAATATTAATTATGGAATTTGTTATCAGATTACTTTAAATTTTTGTATTTGAATGGGTCACTATAATCCTGTGTAATTGGTTTGAAACGATTCGCCCTTGTTCTTCAATTCGTCACGGTGCTTTAAGCTTTACTAAGTTTTGAATTAGGTCGCCTCCCATTATTTTATTACTTTTATCTTCGGCAAGTTTAATTATGAACTAATAAAGATTACTATTTGCTTAAAATGAATTGTGTCTAACAAAAAAGGTTAATATTAAACCATCAATAAAATAGAATAACTTTGCCGCACACAGTTCCTTCACATAAACTTTATCTCATTTTTTTATACTAACCCTTTGAGGTTAGGTTATGTTATTTGAAAAAAAAAATTGCATTAAAAAATTACAGTAATAAAATTACGTTGAAAACCTCTTGCTTATTCAATTTTTATAACTTGTTTAGAATATTAATCTTTTCTTCTCTGTCCAAAAAAAAAAAATTTAAATTCCAAAAAAGGTTAATATTAAGAAATAATTATATTTAGTCCCCAATGTTGTATACAATAATAAATAAAAATATACTTTAATATTTTTGCTGGAGAGAAAATAATTACTACTAAATGATAAAAGAAAAGCCTTGACCATGTTAAATGAATGATCATCCGTACAATGTGATCAGGGCTTAAAGCTCACCCAAGCAACTTACTTTTAAAGTTAGAGCCCTGTCGATATCATTAATTTTGATTTTGTATTAGAAATACTGTACACAATTCTTTGAGGACCTTTCAATAACATCTAAGAGCATGTTTAGGTAGGGCTTCAAAATTTTTCTCGCAAAACTGTGAGTCTCTACTCCCAACTCATTTTTGGCAATTATAGATTGATAATATTAAAAATAGAAGTACATGGAGGAGGCCACTTGTTAAGCATTGCAAGTATATCTCTTATCAATATTTACATGATAGTATTCATAAGGTAATCTCTTATGTGTAAACTTTCAAAATAGTGGAGGCACTATGCAATGATTAATGAAAATCAAAATACATGCACAATGAAAATAAAAAAAGAAGATTTCGATTTTCAACCAAAGATCTGTGCAATAATCCTAGCATTTTAGATGAATTCAAATTTCATATGCATGTAGATGGATTAATGAACCATAAAACATAGATTATCGAATTTGTGCCTTTACGATATCTACACGATCGAAAAGGGAATGATGTTATAATGCTAGCTGTTTTAATTTCTACTTATTGTTTTGATTGCTCTCCTTTTATGTTTCTTTCTCAAATGAACTTAAATGGAAGGAAAAATGTAATCCGAGGAGCTACTTCATCAAAGATATCAAAATATGTCTTTATATAATGCGTTTTTAAGATTTTTATGAGCTTGTTTTATCTAGATTTAATTAACCTATTAGTGAACAAAATTAGCCTGCATAGCCTTTCTCTTAAGGTCTAATCTATTATATAAAATTTAAACTAATATATTTAACCCAACTTTATGTAATAGATTTATTAAAACTAGTAACTAAGTAACACAAAGAGCCCTCAGATTTTGAAAAATTTATCTCATATATTTATACTTTCATTATTGCCAATCATATATATAATCTAATAGGTTTTTGTAACATTGGTAGTAGTATTAAAATCTAATTTTAATGTCACAAGTCATGAGTGGTGTCTAGTAACATATCATGACTATCCAAATGACGAGAATGTGAATAGTTTAATATCACCTTTATCCGAGATCAATGTTACTATGTAGTTTAATCTCTTTGTTCTTGATGTCTTAATTGAACACGAGATATAAAATTTGTTACTTTTTCAAAGTTCAATCTTTATAATTCTTTAAATTCTAAATAGAATTATTCAATTAAATAAGATCAATACCATATATTGATTCATTTGATTATGGCAATACATTTTTATAATCAAACTCAATCGAAAGGCCCAAAGATATTACTCCTATTATATAAGAGGGAAAAATTCTATTTTAATAAAATATATCTTTTTATATGATTCATGATATATCTAACCATTTTCTTTATAATTTATCTTGTTATGGATGATGTTTAAAAATGTTAAAATATATCACTCGTAATGTTGAGAACTATGATGATCTTAAGTTAAAGGATCATATACACCACTGTTACTATAAAAATCACTTATGACACTCATATAATAATTCATATAGTGTTCTCATAGCAGGTCAATTTAGTACATTAGTTCACTAACTTTTACTTATGTGTTAACTCTATGTCTCATATCATGACACCTCTCATATTGTCATTAGTTACTACACATACTAGTCTCAATGTATTGTTGGTCTTCTATAATAATACTTAATTAGGGATATTTAAGAATAGTATTCAGCTAGACATTATAACATTTATTCAAATACATATACATGTAATAATGAATAATATATATTAATTAATAATGTCATGATATATAAAAAATATGCTAAATATCTAAAACCATTATTAAATCTTAAGGCATATACCAATAAGGAATACTTAGCTGTCAACAAACTTTACAATACATGATAGCTTTTTACAATAAATTTCCCTACAACTCATGTTAGTTTTCTACAACAAGTCATTTATTAATCCCATTCTCTAATGATCACAAGGGTATGCTTGTAAGGCACGAAAATAACACTATAAAGGGAGGTTAAATCCAATGATGAAAGGGTTAGCATTTTATTAACACTTAAAATACTTTTTATCATCTTCTATACTCTTCATTCTATCTATAAACACTTAAATGATAACATAAAAATACCTTAACCTTTATCTTTCTCTTTTTCTCCTTATTACCCTATCTCATTACTCCTTTATTGGCTAAAACATTGGAGTTTTTTTACTGGAAACTCGACATTACTTTAAGTTTTTTTGCAAGTATTAGGAGTACAATAACCATTAGGTCGTTGTTGGGTGGTGCTTGAAGTTAATCTTATAGTTGTTTAATAAGAATAGTAACCTTTAGATTTTATGCATCAATAGTTAGTGCCATATATGAAAACACTAACAACCATTCCCATTGCATTTCAAAAAGGTTGGAGGAGTTCACCTTAAACATCTATGGAGGACTTGTTATAAACCTAGATACCCAAACCCATACCTTAAAAATTTATAGTAAGAAATAACAAAAGTTGTTCCATTCGAAAATCCCCTATTAAATAAAGAGAAAAACATTGTAAATAGTAATTCAAGTATAAGAAATAGAGCACTCTTGTTCTAGTTATGGTAGCTCTTAGTTATAGCTTGTCTATAAGTTACTACTAGGTTACAGGGGAGAAACACACCAACTAATGAGAGAATAAAATTCAAAGAAGAATCAACAAGCAAGCATTGGCTAAGAGGATGGAGATGTTAGAGAATAAAGTTTTAGAGATAATGAGTTGGATTCTAGAAGATTGTAAGAGGGAACTAATGGGGTAAATATTTAACGCATCAAAAATTGAGAAAAGTCAAACATTGAACTATCATCGAAAAAAATTATGGTAGACCTTCGACTATAAATCCTCATTTTGAATGAGTAAAATACACTGTTACCTAAAAGGAAAAGGGAAAAATAACGAAGAAGCTAGTTCAATGTAGGGACCAATCTAGAGACCCTATTACAGCACCCTTTAAATTTTTTTAAAGTATTACAATCGAGATTTCTCCAAAAATCTTGCAATCATGAGAAGAGGAAAAGATGAGATCTTGACCCTAGCTTGAACTTAATGGATATAAGAGTGTACCTAAAAGAGAAATATGCCAAGAACAATGAAGCAATAGTAATGATAAGTAAGAAAAAAATGGAAGACTGTGTCAAAAAACTAGTTAGAGAGTTAGAAGCAAAGAGAATGTATGATTAGCAAGGAGTTCTTGACCACCACCCTACTTAAATTTATACCTAGATTCCCTATTTTTAAAGGGAATTCAAGACTTAAGACACCGATAGAAGTTTAAGATACCTTAGATGGTTTGTTACATCAGAAAGACTGACTTATTATTGTATCTAAACCTATTCAAGAAAATAATATTAATCCAAGTCCTGACTTACTTATAAATATCCTGGACTTTCCTTTTGACTTTAAAGGGATAAGTGAGAAAATGGTATAAAAGCCTAGTCCCTTTACAATTTTGAACAATTATTTAGATCTTTTGTAAGCAAATTCAGGGGAAAAATGATGACCACTAGGAACTTGAACTCTTTGCTAATGATGAGACAAGGGCCAAATAAGACCTTGAGAAATTTTGTACACAAATTTCATGAGATATTGGATTTAGTAGCCTTTCACCACCCTTTAGCCTTTAAAGGCCTAATGAGAGGGTTGCATATGGAAAGAGTTTTGTATGCTATCCAGAAGTAATCTATAGATTTCTATAAAGTAGCTTATAGTGAATTTTTCAATGAAATTGAGATTGAGGGCCAAGTACTCTTAAGGCGAAAGGATTGTAAAAACATAAAAAAAGGATCGACTATAGAATATAAAAGCAAAGAAAAAAAGAGATCATAAAAAAGAATAGTTAGAAAGCTCTTAGATTTGATGAAAAGAGAGATTAGGCTCCACCAATATTTAAACCTAATCACTACAGAAAGATAGAATGCCCTTAAATACTCGTACTAGAGTCCAACATAAAAGGGTAGAGTAGTTGTAAGAGAGGAATTATACTCCCTTTAAAGCCTCCTTATCTAAAGTCTTTAAGAATGCAAAATTACAAGGATTGCTTGTGCCTTAACCATAACAAATGAAATTATAGACCTCAAGATGCATAAAGAGCAAATTCTATTTCATAAGGATTATAGGCATATCATTGACCAGTGTAAAGATTTAAGGAATTAGGTGAAAATACTCATTAGTAATAATTATTTAATTAATTATGTGACAAGTTTAATTGAAGGGAACAAAATCTTGAGCTATATCAGCACAATTAAAAGAACTTAAGCTGCCTTTGAGAACCATGGTAATATTTGATAATCCCACACTAGTCAAAAGTTTAAACAACTAAGAAAAAATTACTTTAGGTATTCTCTACCAAATCAATCTACCGATATTCACATAATGAATATAAGGGCTAATAAAAGTCTTAAGATCACTTTCATCCCTATCATGCTCATTGATAAAGAAAAATTAGAAGGTTTATTATCCATATGATGATACTCTAGTAATGACCTTTGGAATTGCTTTGACACAAGTTAATAGAATCCTATTTGATATATAGAGTTTTATTAACATTACTTTTAAGTAGACCCTAGACTCTTTGGGGATAACGGACCTAAAGCTCATCTGATAGACACTGTCATGCATAAATTTAAAGACTCTACTACTATTTCATAGGTATTGTATAGTTGCTTGTGACAATGGTAGAAAACATAAAATAACTATCATGGTGCAATTTTAGGTAATGGATTTAAAGAGGCCTTATTTTGTTATCTAGGAAAGGCCTTTTCTCAGAAGCACCAAGGTGATAGAGAGTGTGCACTATTTAAAACTTAAATTTTAGGGAAGTGATGGCATTAAAGTAGTGTGGGAAAACTAGAGCAAAACAAGGTCATGCATTAAAACATCTATCAGAGGCCTTTTTTGCATTTTTAAAAGACTTCTAATGGAGGAGATACGAGAAGCAGTGGAGGTGCAAGACTAGGTACAAGGGTAGGATCATGGTCAGGAGAGAGTTGTTAAAAATTTGAGTAGAGTCTTAGGATAAAAAAATTAAGGACTTATAGCTTAGTTGATCAAAGCCTTAAAATCAGTGATGCTTAATGAAAGGGTCCCAAATAGGTTAATTAGGATTAGCTTGCATATAGCTAGCCATGAGAGAGAAAGGCTTATAAGGTCTCTTAAGAGGAACACGGACATATTTTCCTAGACCTAGAGAAAATGTCCAAGATAAATTCTAGAATTATCTCTGATCACCTAGCTATCAATTCTCTCTTCAAACTAATAAAGTAAAAGAAAAGAATTTTTAACTTAGAAAATGGAGAAGCCACTCGGAGGGATATGACTCAAACTTAAAAACTATACATTTCGCATCATATTTGGTAAGTTCCTAGGCTATATGTTTAGTGGCCAAAGGATAGATGCTAACCTCTAAAAGATCAACACTATCATGAACCTAAAGCCATCAACAACTTTAAAAGAGCTATAAAGTTTAATAAGAAGGCTTACAGCATTAAATAGGTTCATCTAAAAATTCACTCTAAGTGTTTTCCATTCTTTTAAGTTATGAGAAAGGGGGAAATTTTGAGATGGACTAATGATTGTAAAAAGAGCTTTGCAGAGCTTAAGAGATACCTAGCATCAATGCTATAACTAGTCAACCCTTAGAATGGTGAAACACTCTACATTTATTTGACTATCATCTACTATTCTATAAGCTTGGTAATTGTAAAAGAGGATTAATTGAAAGTTTAAAGGTCCATCTACTCTACCAGTAAGTCATTAATCGATGCTAAAACTGGTACTCATATCCTAAAAGGCTAACTTTCATCCTAGTTATTACAATTAGGAAACTTTAGCCTTATTTCAAGCCTCACCTAATAATAGTTCTCAATAAGCAACTACCCAAAAAAAATCTTACATTAGCTAGACTCTTTTAGAAGACTAGTAATGTGGTTGGTAGAACACAAAAGAACAAGATTTGGTAGATTTTATGATTGAGAGATCAGTCACTAATAGTTTATGGATCCACAGAATTTACAAAGCTTGACTAATAAGGTCAGACAAGTTTTATTATAGCAAAATTTGAAGGTCTTAACTTGGCGTATGCTATTTAACAAAGTCATAAATACCCAACTGATTGAACAAGTATCATTTTAACTAAATTAGGAGGAGAGAAAATCATGTGCAACCTTAAGTTTGACTTTTAAGTATCTAACAATGGGACCAAATTGAGTTGTCACTAGTAGAACTAAATTTTTCTTGCCTATTAGGCATTAAAGCCTTTGAGTCAAGGGTGACTTATAGTTGATTGCAAACTAGAATAATAGGTTATACCAAGCCTAAGAAATGAACATGCAAGCCTAACTAAAGAAAGCTAGATAATTTTTGGGAAAAATAAAAAAGAAAATTATGGTAAAGAATGTAAAGGCAAAAAACTCTCAAGTTGATAATTTGTCCAAACTCTCATCCACATTCTAAGGAAAGCTTCCTAAATTAATGCCTATTAAGATATTAAATTGAAAGAGTATTGACCATAAAGATCAAGTATTCACAATAATAGAAGAATATGTCAACCTTTCTTGGATGAATCTCACC
>JAWDEX010209322.1:0-10812 GCA_035221805.1 Trichilia hirta
CATAAATACTTTCAAAAAAATTCATTAAATATAAATATAAAATTATAAATAAAAATTTTGAAATATTAACTATTATAGTCATTCAATAATATAAGTAAGATATTTGAATTATTTTTATTTAATTTTTCAAAATAAAAATAAAATTTTCATAAATTTAAATTATAAAATAATAATAAAGTCATAAATTATTATAAATATGAAATAAAAATATTTTTAATAAAATCTTTAAAAGTTAAATTATAGATTATTTTGGTATGGAGTATTATAAAATAAAAATTAACATATAATTTATGAGTTTATAATTATATTTAAATTTTAAAAAAAAATTATAAACTTATAAATTATAAATTTTATTTTTGTTTTATAAATTAAATTTTTAAAATTTTATTTCATTTTTACTTTTAAAAATTAAATAAAAATAATTTAAATATTTTAGTTAAATTATAGAAAAATTATAATATTTTATACTATAAAAAAATTTATTTCATAATTTTATAATTATAAATACTTTTGAAAGAAATTTATTAAATATAAATTAAAAATTTTATAAGTTTAAATTATAAAACAATAATAAATTGATGTATTTTATAAATATAAAATAAAAATATTTAAAATTTAATTTTCAAAAATTAAATTATAAATTTTTTTAGTATAAAGTATTACAAAATAAAAAATCAATTTATAATTTTATATTTATTTTTAATAAACTTTTTTAAAAGAATATATGAATATAAAGTTATAACTTAAATTTTCTTTTCATTGTATAAAGTATTATAGTCACTTAATAATTTAAATAAAATATTTAAATTATTTTTATTTAATTTTTAAAAATAAAAATAAGATGAAATTTTTGTAAATTTAAATTATAAAATAAAAATAAATTTATAATTTTTTATAAATTTGAAATAAAAATATTTTAAATTTAATTTTTAATAAAAAGTTAATTATTTTAATTTAAAAATTTATAAAATAAAAACTAAACAATCGTGTAATAAAAAATAAGAATTTATATAATAAAAATACATATTTTTATCTTTTAGTAAAAAGAATATCTATCGTTTCAAAAAGTTACAAGAAAGTTTTTGTTACTAATATAAAGTTATTTATTATTTTAAAAAATTATTGAAAATTTTTAATATAAAGATGCTGTCAAGAAGGTGTTTGTTAAAAATTAAAATTATAGAAGTATTTTTCATTTTTTCATTAAATTTTTATAATTTTTATCTTATTGGATATTAATAAATAGACTGTCTGATTTTGGTATAACTCACCCTTTGGGGCCAGCGAAGGAGACTTCTTGCTGTTCACCGGTTTCAATATCAGTGGTCAATGCCCTAATTATTTAATCAAATAGTATGAGTAGCTATATATGAATAAAATTTTAAAATTTTAAATAAACATAAACATTAATAATTTAAAGTATTTGATTCAAATAAAAACTTCAAAATATGCTTACAATTTTTATTTATTTCTTAGATTTGTTAGAGATTATTGTTAGAATGATCAAAAGTGATTTAAAAGGCTAAAAATTATTTTTTGTGTTTGCTAAAATTTTTTAAAATAACTTTTGACAAAAATCAATTACTTTATATTAAATTTTGAAAAATAAGAAAGTAGTTATTTTTTAAAATCTGATTTTAAGAATTGATTTTTTTGTAATATAATTTCAAACATATTCATATATAAATAATAGATACCCAAAATTAATCTTAAATATATTAATGAATTTTATGTCTAATTAAAAAAATAATATTATTTAAAATTCAAATAAGATATATTTTTAAATATTTATTTTTCATATACTTATTTTATTGTTTAAAATTATAATTCTAGCAACATTCAATTGCTATACGGTCAACGCCATTATGTATTAAGATGCGTAATATATTGCTCTTTCTTTCTTTTTTTTTTTTTAATTTTGTGCATATTTCATAAATTATTTATAGAGTAAAATTAATTTTATACATTATGTTTATCTTTTATTCCACAAATTTAATTTTCATTATCTGTTTGAATATAAATTTAGAGATGTATTGAATTAATTATTTACTATATTATTTCATCATAAAATAAGTATTATTTTTATAAAAATAATTTTTATTTAATATTGTATCTATATTAATAATTTATTTTATTACAGTATTTTAACAGTAAAATCTATTAAACGTTTATGAACTATATTTAAAGTTCACAGTAATTTTGAAAATAAAATTTATCAAATACTATCTATTTCCCTATGTAATTAATTTTTTAAAATCGTCCCTTAATAAATATAATTTATCTTATTATTCATAAAAATACATAAATTAAAAGGGTTAGTTTTCCTAAATTTATACTTAGACATGATGAATAAAAGATAAATATATAGTTCAGAATCATCCATATTTATACATTCATATTTATTTAGATTTTATGCTGAAAAAATGAGAATTTGAAATTATGAAAAACAGAAATCTTTTACTTAAATGTGAAAATTAATTAGAAATATATAAACCATGAAAGCATGATTAGTGAGTTACCTCTTTGTGGGAGTATAAATTGAATTAAGCTTTTGAGAAATACCAAGAGCATCAAGAGCAAGCCAACCGTTTGGGAATATGGTTAATCCTGCACCAGTTGCTCGTAGTCTTTCAGATTTTTCTAAAACCAATGCTCGAATTCCAACTCTCTTCAAAGCCACTGCCGTTGATAGCCCGGCTATGCCACCTCCGACCACCACGACTTCCCCCACCGCTGCCGACTCCTGCGTCATTCTCAATTGTCCTTCTCTCTATCTAAACACCATGTGAAGATAGAGGGACTTGACATGAATGAAGGAGTGGACGAGATATTATGGATCTAGAGGCGAAAATCTAGAAAAGTCCTTATTGTTTTCTAAAATATCATTTACGGTCAGTTAGTTTTCATTTTTAGTCATTTACATCACTATTTTTTCAAACAATTTTACATATATTGTAACACAATCTTTGAAGTTACTCAACTGATCATAATGTTTTAGAAAACTTTTATTAATTGTTACATAATAAAATTATGGATAAATATGAACTTGTTTAATTTTTATGTTATATGAAAGGTAGCTATTTCTTTCTTCTTCTTTTTTTTTATAATAATGTTTTGATTATTTAACTCATTTAATTAAATCTATTAACTCAAAATAATTACATAAATCTTTGAATGTAGTATACATGAAAGAGAAGTTAATAGACTTGAATTAAAAGCCTTTTTTTGACATTCGTTAAAACAATATGGACCTAAATGATTAATATGAGAAACGTAGGGAGTAAAATGATAATTTACAAAAAGTGGTGATCGTCACTTTTCCAGGGGTCTTCTGTCATATTAGCACGTGATGCATTAATCATTGTACCCATTCCTTCACACAAGAATTAAATCTGTGCCCAATTAAAACAATGGAGATTAGGGGCATTAAATTGACTTACCGACAACTAGGGTGACCCACGAATTGGCATAACCTTATTCAATTTTAAAAAAAAAAAAAAAATCTAATATGGAATGAGTACATACCACACCATTTATTCATTGATCTAATAATTTTTCTTTTTATGTTACATTTATTTTAAAATTAATTAGTTAAAATTACAATAAAAAAATTTAAGAAACATAATTTATTTTTATCGAATCGTTATATTAGAATCATCTAACTCGTCAACAAACACTACTCTACCGAGGCCCGCCATTCTCGTTTCTTGGTTTAATTACTTGAGTTAAATTAATTAACAAGTGCCATATTTAGAGACTGATCAAGTCTTTTATGACATATAAAGAAAATATTTTAATTTTTTTTATATGGATGCATCATGCCATCTATATAATATTAATGTGCAATTTTGGTATTATATTTTAATTGTTTGAGGATTTTTTTTTCTTAATTTTCAATTTTAAAAATCGTTTCACGTACATTGATTCCTACAAATTGAAAAATTCAAACTGAAAATTTTCTATATTTCATAAAAAAAAAAATAAAAAGAGAGTAAAAAAAGATGATTTATGATATTTTCAGAATTATAGTATTTGGAAACTTTTGAATGTATCCAAACTAAATTACATTCAAATTTCATTAAATAAAAAAGATATTTATGATTTTAGAACTTCCATCTTATAACAATTATAATTTCTTCAAATTATGCTACTGTATTTTAACTTATAACTTCATGGCCACTGGACTTTAATAGAACGTACCGAAGAAAGCCTTTGTTTATTGGACAAAAATCATCGATAATATATGTTGTATTAGAAAAATTCCAAGCGAAACTCAAATAAAATATAAAACCAAAAGTCAAAAAGGAGAATCATCTCGAGCAATATACTGCGGAATATTCTCTTGTCCGAATATTATAATAAATAATATTATTATTTATCCAAATGTTTTATAAAAAAATATATATATATTCACATTCTTTTAACTTTTCAATTGGAATTTTTAATTTTAAAAATTTTTAAAAATATATAATAAAAATTAAAAATTATTACAAAAAAGTAATTGTAGTTACAACTGAATATATGATGACTCCGCATCTTAAATTCCCACAATTGTGTTGTGCAACACGAGAAAACATAAACATAGATTAAAATCATAATAGCAATATTATGAAATTCATATTCCTTTTATTGGCTGCAACAAGGAGAGAACAAATATTGGGGGATGAAATTCTTCATGACTTTAATTTATGTTTGAATTGCACGGTACACTTGAGGGAATTTGCCAAGTGGTGTCATTAATTCTTGTGATGAATGTGACAATTCAAGGAAGATAGAATGATTAACATCATCAATTTCATATCAGATAGTGTTTCGTATCAAATTTGACGACATTGTTTTTGGGTATTACGGGCTTAAGAATCTAGCAGAAAATTCAAAAGTTATGTTTGATTTGACTTTTCTCTTTTATCGTCAAATTTATGTTTGATTTGATTTCTCCTTTGACTAGTTGATATTATTATCGTCAAATTCTAGAATACTGAACAAAAATATCTCGCATTTCCCATTCAAAAGATGCAACAAGAGAAATTAAATTATAATAAATTTTTAATTCAAATATTTTTTTAAGGCTTAGATGCATAACAAGACTCCTGTGTGTGGTCTAAATTCAAGTCAAAGCTGCTAAAGTCTTTAATTTCCTTGCTTCTTCTTACAGTTTACGTCACTTTACATCACTGATTGTACTAGAATCATCTTATATATTCTATGCACACTTGAAATCACAGACAGATATAGAACAAATGGGAACAACTTTTGAAGATGTGGTGATTATAGGAGCAGGAATAGCAGGTTTGGCTACGGCTGTGGCTCTAAAACGATTTGGTATTCGAGCATTGGTTTTAGAAAAATCGGATGAGTTACGAGTCACTGGTGCAGCCTTAGCTCTGTTTCCAAACGCTTGGGTTGCTCTTGATTCTCTTGGTGTTTCTCACAAACTCACTTCCATTTATCCTCCTACAAAAAGGTAATAAAATTGTTCAAAATTTACTAGTTGTTCCATGTATATGCTATTAAAACAATTCCTTCTACTTTATTCAGGCTAAATGTAACCAATCTTGGAACTGGAGCTACCCAAGAAATATCTTTCACTGGAACTTCTGGGTAAGTAAGTTATGAGTACGACTAGCAAGTGGAAATTATTTTATGCATTCCATTTGGATTCTGAATATGGGTCCTGTATTACTTTAAGCAGGAACAGATACGTGCATCGTAGAACATTGTTAGCGTCATTGGCAGATGAACTACCGGTTGACACGATTCGCTTCTCTTCCAAGATTGCGTTCATTGAAACATCTGAAACACCTCAAGATTCCTCCGTTGCTATCATCCATTTAGATGATGGTACCAGAATCGGAGCTAAGGTACTTAAACCTTGTTCTTTTTTGCAATTTTTTGGAAGTTTTTATGAGGACTATATGTATATATATTTGTTTTTTGTGTATTTAGATTTTGATTGGATGTGATGGTGTACACTCAATTGTGGCACGGTGGCTGGGACTTTCAGCACCGGTAGATTCCGGCCGAACAGCTTTACTTGGGTTGAGTGTGTTTCCTGAAGGCCATGGCTGGAGCCAAGAAGTCACCCAATATGTAGATGCGGGACTAAGGGCTGGATTTGTTCCAGCCGGTGAGAAGGAAATATATTGGTTCCTTATTTGTAAATCTCCAGGTAGCTATAGCTACCCAATTACTTAATTTTCATAGCGACATTTCACTATATGCTTATTCTTCGTGTTGTTTCACTTCAATTTCCAGGAGAAAATATTCCATCAAATCCAGAATTAATACAAAAACATGTACTTGAGAATTATTCCGAAATCTTACCCCCATTGTACTTGGACATCGTCCGGAATTCTGATCTTTCAACATTGTCAAAGGCTCCATTGAAGTTCAGAAATCCCTGGGACGTCCTGTTTGGAAATCTAAGCAAAGGAAACATCACGGTAGCCGGAGACGCCATGCATCCGATGACACCTGAACTCGGACAAGGTGGTTGTTCGGCTCTTGAAGATGCCGTGGTACTCGGCCGACACATTGGTAATTCATTCATCAAACATAAAGGACTTGTTCTACAAAAAATTGGTGAAGCAATAGATGGATATATAAAGGAAAGGAAATGGCGTGTGACGTTACTAGTAACAGGTTCCTATTTATCAGGATGGGCACAAATAGGAGGATCCGAATGGTGGAGGAAATTCCTGAGAGATGTGATTTTCTATAAATTGTTAATTCCCAGACTTTCTAAGAGTATTACAGGGTATGATTGTGGGCAACTTTCCGGAGTTTCTCTCTCTGATGAGTCGTACAACTCAAGTAAAATTGACTAATGAGCTTCATGTATTTCATTTTTTAAGTTAACTTCATGTAGTTGATGGTGTGATTCTTTCCAGATTTTTTCTTCTATTTTCCGACTTTGTAGTTGAATCTCAATAAAATGAAAATAAAATATAATTTTTTTTTTTAATATTACATTAAGGGCTTGTTTGCTTTTTTGACTGGATATTAATTGGGTGAATTTGATTATTCAAGATAATTAAATATGTTTGTTTTGTTAATTTAATGAAAAATTTTAAATATCTTTGAGTAAATAAAAGTATTCAGTAATTTTTTTTTTTTTTTTGGAATTTTAAAAGGCTATAGACTTCTATTAGATAGTTTTTCTAAAAATATGCTTAATTGAAATATTTATATCGTTATTCATATAAAATTGAGAGTAACACAATCTTGGTGATTCATTTACTTTCAAAAGCTGAACTCCATTTTCCTCCCTGGGATTTTTATAATCGTTGGATGAATTGTCGGTTGTTGTTGGATCATTTTAATTTTTGTTTTTCCCACACTTATTGAGAGAATAGTAACTTTGCTGATCACCGTGCTAATCTTGATTTATATTTTAATATAATTAATTAATAGATTTCTCCCTTGCTGAAATTATTAGCCTTATCTTTTGGGATGCCAATAATTTTTGTTAATACTAAGTTTATTAATTTTTTATCTTCTTTATTTTTTATGCTTTGTTTGCTTTGGGGCCAGCTTATGTCCTTCGTCTTGTATTGTTATAATTCCTTTTTATTTTCAATAAACTTTTGAATTATAGAGAGTTAATTAAAATATAAATATACGAAAATTTCCTATTTTTTTCCTTTTAAGACATACTTTTTTCTCATTAAAAAATTGTATAACTTAGAAATTTAATATAATAAAGTAGTATAATTTATTATTTTTAAATTTTATTTTATTATAATTTACATTTATCAAACTAACTTTATATATATGTATATGTATAAAGGGTAAAACTCTCTTAACTTAAATTTTTGATTTAAAATAATAGAACAAATTTTTATTCATTAAATTTGTGCAATTCAATGGTGGATAGAGTTGTCGAGTTGACAACATTAAATACTTCTTGACTTTAGTCTTAATTATGGAATTATACAAATTTAATGAATAAAAATTTATCTCTAAATTTAAATTAAAAAAGTTTGACACTGTCTCTTTATATAGAGAGAGTCAACTTCTGTTAACTTAATTTTTTCATTTAAAATAATAATACAAAATTTTATTTATTAATTATATGTAATTCAATAATGCATAGAATTACCGAATCAGTAGTAATAAATACTATTTCTTTATTTTATATTCAATTTTTAGATTGATAAAATTTTATATTTATATTTTAGTAAAAAATTTAAGTTAAAGTAGTCTAACTTGCATTTCGTATGATATCGTTAACTGTAGTAGAATTGAGGACTTTATTCTTTATTTAAATTAAAAATTTATAAAAATAAATTTTATTTAAATTAAAGATTTATAAAAATACAAAAGATAATTGTATTAAATTTTATATATTTTATTAAAAAATAACTTAATATTTAAATTTAAGTTTTAAACAAAATGCAAATAATCTTTTAATTTATATTCTGACCTATATATTGACAGATTAGATTCTTTAGTCTTTTATTAAAAAAAAAATAAACCTGCCTAAATAGAAATTATGCGATAGTTGTCCCTGCTCCCACATCTCCTGTGAAATTAATTTTATCACTAAAAAAGTTATTTTTTATTTAATATGAATTTATGTAATACTTAATATTTAGAGTTCAAGAGTATTTTTATCGATTAACTAAGTTAAAAGTATTCTTGTTATTTTTAAAATTTTATATTCGAGTAATATTATTAGTTAAATAAGATTGTATTAATATATATTTGATATTTTGAGAGATTTTGAATAATTTTTTAAGTTTAAAAAAGTTTTTCATGAAGTACTATTTGTGTATTTAAGTTTTTAAGTTAAATTTTTATTGATTGAGAAATTTAATTGACGAGTTATTTATTTTATTTGAAAAAGAACATAAATACAATTGTATAGAAATAAAAATGACTGAAATTGGTGTTCGAATAAGAGAGAAAATAGCATTGAAAGCAAATTGTGGACTTGCATGATATTTTTCAAAAATTAGAGTAATAATTTTTAAGAAATCTAAATGATATTTTTCATATATCAATTTCTAACTCAAAGATTTCGATACATGGGTTAAAGGCTTCGATATCCTCAAGAGGGTATAAATACTTTCATACGAAAATCATGTAAAACTCGCTTTATTTGAGTAGTCTAAAATATTTTAACTATGTCTTAAGTTTTAAACCCCCGATTTAGATGATTTTTAATGTATTAGATAGCTAACTCAATTGTCTACAACTTTTATGTTAATTATTTTCCTAGATTTAGTCATTTCATAGTTTGAAATGGTGGATTTCCAAAACCTACTTAATGATATGATGACTCTTAACACTCTAATTTTTAGAACATAATATTTTATAAAAAAATTCAAATCAACTGATTCTTAAACTATTAAAAAGATAAGATAATTATCTACAACTTTTATTTTTTCTATTAGATCTAAATCATTCAATAAGAGGGTCAAAATTAAGGATGAAAATAAATATTGTAAAAGAATATGTAATAGAGCAAGTATTGATATCTTTACTTTTGAAAACTAAAAATATTAATACATTTACTCAAAAGTTTCAAAACTTGCGTCAAAAAGTATTGATATTAGGACTAAAAAATAAAAAATTTGTAAAAGTTTCGATACTCAAATTAAAGGTATCAATATTCAGATCAAAGGTATCGATATTTTTAATAATATATGTAGGCTGACAATATCTGTATTGTCATAAGAGCATTAGTGTGAATTTATAGTTAGTGAACTATTTATCAAACAGGATCGAACATTTATAAATCACATGGTATGTATGTAGTCAATGATTAGTGGATAGATTATAATAGTGTGTGACATAATCCTTTGACCTAAAATGTCTAAAATTGAACTCTATATGGATGAGTATATTTTATATGATGTATACGTGTAGGAATAATCACGCCTTGTACAAGAAGTCAGTTTGGGTATGCTTTGTTTGTATAAATATTTGGTTAACAGTCAAGATGGGATCCGTTAGGTTGACATATTGCACTGAGAATTCTCGTTGCCTCAGTCTAAGTCAAGTTCCTAATCGAATATCGATATAATGTCTTGATTATAAGTCTATAGTCACAGCATAATATTGATATATGATCGATGATTTGAATGAGAATCAGGTTTAGGGTTTTTACAGTTTATGAACCCATATCTCAATAAGGATATGACGACGGAAGGATATCACTTACATATTATGTGCAATCAAGAAAATGTTTGATGAAGATATTTCTTTATCACGACTTAGGGACTATGGTGCATTGTTGATACTAACCATAGTTGTTGAGCAACCAAAATATTCGGAGTCGAAGTATTCGATATAAGTTCACGACTGAGTCACGGTGAACCTTCATAGTCCATCAAAATCCTCTAACGCTTCTTCACATAAGAGAGAGATAAAATATTCTTGAGAGGGGGCTAGCACTCTCATGATAATATAAAAATAGGACGAAATCAATTCGTATAACGATTATACGTATTAACGATTCTTTAAAGTGTTAAAGAATTGACATCATAATGTTATTTAATGTAAATAACTTGCCAAATTTAATAATTTTGATTATTAAATATGTTAAAAATTAGTTTTAAGGCAAAATGGTAAAAAGTAAATGAAATGGTTTCATTTAGTACAAAATGACCATTTTACTCCTAATGTGATACATGTGTGTAATTTATTATAAATTATATATTTGTGTCATAACCCAATTTTGTCCTCTGTAATTTTATTTGTTGCAGATTTTTATTTTTTTGTGAAAATATTATCTCAGGTAATATCTCTTATCCTTTATCTTTTTATATTAAGTTATTAAGAGCAATAGTTGATGTTAAACTATGT
>JAWDEX010209364.1:0-10810 GCA_035221805.1 Trichilia hirta
AAATTAGATAGCTCTAACTCCGACAAGGGGGCATGGGAAAGAGCAAAGTGATGAGGGATCGCTGGTACCAATACCTCAGGCAAAAAAAATTAGGGCTCGTTGTCTGGACCCTAATGCGTTGGTAAAGCTGGACCTAGTGGCACGAGCAGCGGTGATAATGTTGCTCAACAGCTTATCTTGTCCCTCCCCACATCTGGGTCTCTTTCTTGTTAATTGGGAAGGGCTATCACTACTGTTAAATATCTCCTTAGACGAAATTAGGGCTTTACCTTTGTCTTTTATGGAAGCCTTAGGAGTTTCTTACTAATGATAGAGAGGGGGTGGCAGAATTTAACTTCACCCTGCCTCTTTATTGGCTCTGCTCACAGTTGTCAGATACTTTAAGATAGAAGGACGCTGATCTCTCCCCGATATACCTGCAAAAAAGAAACCAAAAAAGTTTAATTTCTCCTATAAGGATTGTAATGCATCTGTAGTGTCCTACCCTTCTTTTTCATTCGATCGAGGGTGATGCGTGAGACGTGGAAGGAGACCAGACTCGACTCTACCAAGGAAGCCTCAGACAGATTTTCTTTTGATCAGTAGTAAAGTCCCCATGTGAAGTCATCTTTTCGACTCTTGACTCAGGGCGAGGCAACCCGACCAAGCAATAGCCGACTCGAACATATTTAAGATCTCCCCTCCCGCAGCAAGGTTCTATTCACTCTCAATAAAAAATTATTTATCCTTCCAATATTTATTACTGGAAGATTCTCCCTCACTGAATTAGAAGTTCCCAGGCGAGTTTGTAAATAGTATCAGTCAGGACTAGATTCTGAGTTTTTTTTTTTTAACGTATATATGTAGGCTACTTCGGGAATACTTAGGGTTCACTAAAATATTCTTGCCATAGCACGTATAAGCAGGCCAAAATTATCTAACTATTAGGGACGAGTTGGTACGGGAGAATCTAAAAATAAGTGAGCACGCTAGCAAAGAACGGTTGAAGTGACAGCCTCACTCCTAACAAGAGTAGCTCCTCATTGAAAGCACTTTCGCTGGGAGAGGGGTGGCTCGACATTTCTCCCTTACGTGAAACCTGTATAGTTACTAGGCTATCTACCTTAAAAGTCTCTCGATACACATTGAGGTCCTGTGCGGTAACTATGAAAAAGAACTGGTCAGCCTCAAACTCAATTCCTATCTTAAATACGGGGACTGAATTTGTAGTGGACCCTTCATTGCTCGAACTCGCTAAAGAACCTGGTGCTGGATCGACCTCGATAATTTTTTGAGATGACTGACCTGGGGACCCAACTTGACAGCTCTCACTACTAGTACTCATCTCCTACATGCATACAATAAGACGTCATGATGGAAATGGCATGAAGAACCAATATTTTCCGAGGCCAATGGATAATATGGGCCTCGCATTCTCCCTCTCCTTACCTGCCTTCACAGCCCCAACAACGCACCAATTAACAAGATTCCCGACCCTGAAGGATTCTAGGTAGAGGCTAGTGTTATAGTCCTCCTCGCCTATCAAGTGAGAAACCTGCCATGATACCATTGCAAAAAAGTTGTGCAACAAAAAGGACAGAGAACTAGTATCTTATCGATTAAGCAGACGATAGAATAAGGGCATCAAAAGATTCGTTACTAACAAAGACAGGCGGCACAGAAGGGTAGAGCATGGAGAGGCTACGAAGGAAACTTGAGTCTATCAAGAATGCAAAATGGAAAATAAGAGGCAAACTGGGGTTATTTATAGTTTACTAGCCAATAACCAAGCGACGCAACGTAATCAGATAGCCACTCTACAAACAGTTAGGGATGAGCCACGTCGCATAGGCTCAAGAAGGCGCTCTAGATCGCTGTGCCAGCTCAAAAGTAGCCACTTATTTGCTTAGACATGGCTATGTTACGAGTTATGAGAAAGCATCGTATTTTAATAAGGTCCTTCCAAAAAATAGCAAGTAAGAATCGAAGCATTTTTATTTAATGAAGACCGTTGATTGCTTAAAGCACCAAAGCGCCCAAGATGAAAAATCTAATTGCCTCTGCAATTCAGAACCATTCAAATTTTCGCTCTCACTTTACAACAACAGAAACTTAGAGGGCTTATATTAAAGACTTTTATCGATCGTATATTTTTAGTCTCCAACAGTTGTGAAATGGGCGACTTAACCCAGATTTGATCGCCTAGGTACACCGATTGCCATCTTCATTACCGAGGTAACTCATTTCAATGTTTCAAAAAACGAAAGAATCAGATGGAGAAGTCGGGGCATTTTTCAAAGAATAGGCTGAACGTCCCATCACACTAAAAGGCATCTTGTCCTATAAACTGCAGGCATTTATTGCCCCACCCTAGTCCGACATAAAGGAGTGGTGAAAAGACCTGCCAGATAATCATACCGTATTCTGTCTAATCAGACTCCTATTCTTTGATGCTTACACATACAAATACTTTATGAATAGTAAAATTATTACATGAAAAATGATGATTTTTCAAATCTTGATAGAGAAAAACGGGGTTCAACTAACGAAAACTAGCCCACATTATAAATATTTCCGAACCCAATATCTCAGGTTAGTAAATAACTTAAATACTTTAAATTCGTTCTCTTTTTAATTTGGCTTTTAATGATCCATTGACTTGAGCATCAGAATTTATATATTAGTGATCTGATTTCACTCTTAACTCGTTCTTTTTTATTTTAGATAGTCCTTTAAAAATTATTGTCTAGAATTAAATACTATTTTTTACGATCTTTGCATCAATTATAACAAAATAATTTACGTGGTGCGTTAAATTTTTCACTCAAAAAAATTTAAACATCAACTATTACAAAAATAAAAAAATATAACTCACTTTGATTCTCGGCAACCCTGCCAGTAAAAACTCCGGTGATGTAAGTGTTAATGCGAGGATGAAATACACCCGTCCCTCCGTAGTCTCTCGGTAAACCACCATTGAAACCAGACCCACTTCCCTGATATGGTAAACTCCGGTTTTGTTGCAGTAAGCTGTTTTACTGTCTCTGCAAGTCCCTATTCGTTCTTTCTTTTATACTGGTCTCTAGCTACACCCCCAGTAAACATTAAAAAATAATCACGAGCTTATATAAGAGTCATCCTCGTAAAATCTGCAAAAGAAAAAGTACTGAAAAGACGAATCATGAAAAATA
The DNA here is from genome assembly GCA_035221805.1 of Trichilia hirta. Taxonomy (NCBI): domain Eukaryota; kingdom Viridiplantae; phylum Streptophyta; class Magnoliopsida; order Sapindales; family Meliaceae; genus Trichilia; species Trichilia hirta. Next base: position 3,171 of record JAWDEX010209364.1, read on the forward strand.
CATAAAATGAAATAAAAGAAATAAGATAAAACAATATCGGCTCAAGTTATTACCTTGACTAGAGTTTGTTTCAGGAACTGGAAGTCGTAAACTCGTCTAGGCGCAGAAGAAAACGACCCAGTTCCATACTCGTGATTCCTCTGCCCAAGTTCACTGTCACCAATAGCGCCAAAATGCCCAGGAAACCGAGGCTTCACGCTCACCGGACCGCTCTGATCCGGAGGCTTAAATCACTGCAATGTGAAAGTCAACACCCAACAAAAGAGAACATAAAGATTATACATACATAGCCATGCAAAACTCTCCTCAAACTCGTTACCGGAAAAAGAATGAACCATCGCATGTATAGCAATAAACGTGTAATTACAAAAATATTTTTCTTAAAATATATACGTGAAAATATATCTATATATTAAACAAACCTCGAGCTCGAAGTTATAGGGACTTTCCCTACGTTGAAGCAAAGAGAGTGCGGTGAAATTGTCAGAGAGCTCGTCCATACATGGGAGATGCTCGTGATGGAGGTAGTTCTGCAGGCGTTGGTGGAAGCGGAGATGTGGGTTGAAGAAAAAATCAGACATAAGAAAATTTTCTCCATCATTGATGTTTGAAGGAAACTGAGTAGCCATCCTTGACAAAACATAGCACAAACTGAAAACAACCAAAACAACAGTGAGATTTCTCGTTTGCGTTTGGGTTTTCTTCAGTTTGCTGTAAGAGAGTGAAAGGAGATAAATTTGAGAGATGACAATGGGATTTTGTGTTGGGTTTTGGGAAGGAGATTATTTGTAAGACAAAAAAGGTAGGGACTGCTCTGTTTTCAAATTGATGTAATTTGAGAAATTTGAGAGTTTTGGAATGTAATTTTGTTTGGTCAAAGAAAGTAATCTATAATTGGAACGCAATTTTGTCAGCCTCCCAAAATTTATTGTCTTTCTAAGAATAAATTGTCATATATTTTTTTGGTTATTTGTTTATGTTTTTTGTAATAATTATAAAAAAACTTGTGTAGTTTTATCATTTATGTCTTCCTAAAATTTTAAGAGGTCAGTTTAATATTCTCAATTTGATTATTATATAACTATGATTATTTCTCTTTCTTTTATGAAGATTATATTGTAGATTATAGAGTCATTAAAAAATATCAATAATGCTATAAAAAAAATTATCTTAGTAAATTATAATAACATAAAAATAATAGGTAATAAAAACAAAAAAAAAATCATAATAAACGATGTATCATAAAGTGTGAGTGATATAATAATATAACATTAATTAATGTATGCGTAACAATAGTTGTATGTACACAATTATTAAAAATTGAGTAATAACTGATTTTTAGGTTGTATTTGTTATTTTTTATTTCAAGCGGTGATGTAAGTTTTATCAATTAAGTAGTAAGATGAGATAATTAATTATTTTAAAAATAAAAAATGATCATTCATTTTTTTTAATAATAAAAGACATCAAATATCTTTAGACTTTATTACAGGCTTAAATTTTGTCTCATCAATTTTTATTGAAATAATTAAATGACTTTTTAATATTAAATATGGTCATTTATAGGTGATGACCAAATTTGATATGAATAAATTTTGTTATATGCCGTCTTTAACAAAACGAAAAAACTACCGAATTTATGTGATAATTGATCGTCGATAATTATGCGTATTTTAAGAAAAGCTGCAAGCAGCCACAATGACACATGACATCATTTTCGTCCATGTAATTCTTTAGTAGCATTATAAAATGCAAAACTTTATTTCAGATTATTTGAAAAAAAAAATAATTAGTTTTTTTTATATAAACACATATACAACGTAATATTGTTCAGCTGTAGTTGGAAACAGGTGGTATAATATGTAATTCTAAGGACGAAAACTGGAAAAAATAGTTTAATACAAGATTTTTTACTGATAAAAGAATTATCGAAATATTAAAACAATTTTTTTGCAGGGACTTTTGTTTCCAATCGCACGAGACCTTGATTCGTGTGTATTTTACAATTATTTTTTAATTAGAATATATCTTTTTTTAAATCGTGAAATATAAACATAAGTTGGTATAAATTTTTTAATGAAGCTCAGCATAAATATAAATTAGTTCAAAATACCCTAAATAAGTAAAAATTATTAAAAAAAAAATCCTGACACATATATTATATTCACAAAAATATCGACCCCAAACGAGGCCTTGCATACATTTCGTTTGCCGAAAAGTCCATATTGGCGTCACGTGACCATTCGGCACACGCGTAAGACGAGTCACTAACTATTCAGGGCCCGTTTTTCCAAGCATTCCACTTCGCACGATCAACTTTTTGTCGTATCACTTGTCAAGAAAGAACCACTCGCCATTATTTTATGACACGTGTCATACGAAATGGTGGTGACGAAATCTCTGCAAGTATGCATTTTATAATATTCGTAGGAATTTTAGAAAGGCTGACGCGTTTCCGGGGAGAAAATCAATGCCACAGATGATACTACCTAAGGCACAACAGTTCGTTCCATTATTGATACACGTAATACTGTGAGGCTGCACCGGTGATTACCGTGCTCACTATCCAATACTTCTAATGAATGTGTGCCTCGTGGCAACCAATTCGCTTTAATTCTTCCTAACTTGCAAATTTATTTCAGTAATGTCAAATATTGAATTTTTGTATACAAAATGCATAATTTTAGAAATAATTTTTCTAATTTAAAAGTGATTTTTATATAAATATTATTTTATTAAATCTTTTAATTAAATATTAACATAATAAAAAGCCTTGTATAAGAGTATTTGATATGCATTTAAAAATATTAAGAATAAAAATTCACGTAGTAAAAAATATATTATTGCCACGTCTTATATAAGTTTTTGTTTGACTCTTGTAAAATTTCATTTAATCTCTTTAAAATAAAAGTCACGTGACAAATATACAATAAAATTATAATAATAAATAAAAGAACTTTTATATATATTTATATTATTAACATTAGTGGTTTATTTTTTGTATGATTATTTAATAAAAATTTGTCACTTATGCATTTAATATAGAGTTGAACAATTGAAGTAACGGTTATTGTAACCAAAAAATATGTAACATATTTCTATTCCACAACTTGGATAAGATTAATTAATTTATTACGATGATTTTAATAATAAAAGGAGGTTATTATTTATCTCAAAGATTGTAAATGAAGGACCCTTGCTTCACCACTTGAGGATATCTCAATATTTATCTTCTCTAATTGGGTGAATTATTAAACAATTATAACTCTGTAAATATTGCTAGAGGTGGCATTTTAAGTAAATGATCTGTTAGTGTTGTGTATATTAACTATTTCTTTTATGATCTGCTTATTGTGTTACCAGTTTTTTTACTTAAAAACAATTTATTTATTAAACAAGTAATATAATACAGTACAATTACTCGTATAATAAGTGGATAACTAAATAAAGTCGATCAATCAACCAGATTCAAACTGTTTAACCTGTTTAGTTAATTAACATAAATATGCATTTATTCAATTAATTATTAAAATTCAAAATAATTAATACTATTATATTAATTAACTAAAATAACATTAATAAATAAAAAAATATAAAATGCTTAAAATTTACATCAAAATGTTATTATACGGGTTGTAAATGAGTTGGCTGGTTGATAAAATTTGAGCGTGAAGAAATTCGAACGAATGGCCTAAGAAAAATATTCTTTTTTACCGCTAAGTCCAAAATATATATTTAAAATAAATATATATATACACACACATGTATACATACATTAAATAATTTTATGATTTTTAAATTAATATTAAAATAATAGATTAAATAAACACAATTAAACTACAAAATATTATTATTATTATTCAACGTATTAAAAAATTACAAACTTAATATTTTTTAACAAATATAATGTTAAAAATAAAAAATAATAAGCAAGCAATTAGACCACAAAAAATAATTTTGTAATTTATAATTTTATTTGTTGTCGTCAATAATAATAATAATTATTATTATAATAATAATTTTCAAATTTTATTAAATTTTTTTTTATAATTATAATTGTTGATGCTTAAATTTTTTCAAAATAAAAAAATTGAAAAAATTTAATATATCACTCAAATTTGATCATTACAGCTGATTAATTCATTGGGAGGAGCGAGTTCTTGCCTTGGGTCGTAGCTCTGCGGGCCGTATTTGAAATAGAAATAAGATAGTTAAGAGTGAAATCGACTTTTCGATGTATAAACTCCGATATTTAAGTCAGTAATTAGCCAAATAATATAGAGTGTAATAAGAGACAAAAAAGAGAGGGAGGGAGGGAGGGAGAGAGAGAGAGAGAGAGACTGTAGTCTCTATTGACCTGCATTATCGAGCTCGAAAATTTGTAATATATGAGGATGTTTGAGGCTTAAGTTATTTTTTATGTAATTGTTCATTATAAAGACCAAGATGTGGAATAGAATGCCCCTCTTCCTCTAAATGGGTAATCAAAAATTCTCTTTAATACAGTAAAACTTGCATTTATAATGACCTTTGCAGATGTAAACATCAAAAAACGAGAGCTTGATTGAACAATATGCAGCTAGTTTGGGCGACCGATAAGTCATTTCATCATCACTTTTTGTCGGGATAGGGTGGCACAATAAATGCCCGCAACATAGAGGACGTGGCATTCTAGGTCTTGTATGCGATAGGATATTCCATCAGTCCTTGAAAATTGCGCCTTGATTACTCACCTGGGTCTCTCATTTTTATCAGATATAGTTGGGGTCGTCTCAGAATTTTGAAGAATATGCATTGGATTAGGTCGCCAATTCGCACAGGTCCTTAGGAACGAGTTAAACAGACTCAGAAAAGGGCAGGTTCAGAAAAAATCTATCAATATAAGCCTCTTAAATTTCTGCTGTTATGAAGTAAGAGTAAAAATTTTAATTTTCTGAGGCGATTCGGGAAGTTTAACTTGGACTTTTAAATATTATCATAAATTACGAGCCGCTAACAGTATGCATTTATTACAAATACACCGCTCTCCAGCTTGTTATTTTTGAAAAGACATAACGACAGTCTGGCACCCTTTTGCATTTTGTAACACTGCCACATGTAACCTTGAGGATGGCTATTTTTTATTCTGCGAGCTGTTTTAGGATGCCTTATCATCTTCTAGTGACGTGGGAGATCTTAGCCACTAGTTTAGTGATTTTTGGCATTGTTCTGTTGTCTTTAAGTATGCTACAAATACCCCATATTTGCCACTTTTCTTCCATTTTATGTATCATTCTTCCTTTACTGCAGATTATTTTCCTTGAGTTTATCATTCATTGCTTTCTTCACTTTTAGCAACACCTAGTCTTCATCTGCCATTGCTTTTACATCTGTCAACCAATAAGAACTTTCTTCTTTATATTTTCCTTTATATATTTTGTTGTTATCACTCTGCAGTGTGTACCTTTCACTCGTGACAAAAAAATGCGTCAGGGGTTTTTGTTCTTAAAAGTAGAAGTGCTTGAGGCTTGATTTTACGTTAGTGAACAGGGTCCTAGGGCCACAAAAATAAGCTTAACATTCGAGTCTTTGGGGATAAACTGCAACCCCAAGGCTAACGTAGCTTGTTGGCTTGGAAAAAATGTTGAACCTATGCCCTGATCATTCTGACCAAGTGTTGTATGTCTATAGGAGATAAGTTCTAACAATGAGAGTATTGAAGTCTTGTCCTGAGGCCAGTCACCTCAGGATGTCAGTGAAGTTGACAAAGAGTCAAGTTTGTCCTCAAGCCTAAGTAATGATAGGTTTACCACCGATTCTATTCCTCCTAAGGCCCAGGACTAAGTACGAGGCAAATTAGTTTTCCTTGATAATTAGCAAACATAATCTCTTGTTGTACTGGGACGCCTATAAGGTGGACTGGCTAGTGTCCATGATAATTTTTCAAAGAGACAAAATATTGAGCCGACCCTCTTTTGAAAAAATTACCTTTAATAAAGAGTTGCTCATACTAGAAGTGAGATTATTGCTTCAGCCTTTCTTCGCCAACTTATTGACCCATTTTCAGCTCCGTCTATATTAATTTGTGCTGAATAGCCGGAGAATTTTGGTTGCGCTTCCATGTTGTGGCCGGAATACTTTGACGAGTCACCCAGCATCTCAAAAGTGGCATACGTCTACACTCTGAAAAAGAATTCGAGATTGAGTTTCAAATGGTATTACTTGCAAATCAGGCCAAAAACTCTTAATTCAGTAAGAAAAAATCCTTTTAGCAATAAATACTAAAAGAATAAGTGATTCTTTGTAAGAGGCAAGTAGGACCTTACATTCGAGAGGAAAATCTCGAATTAGTTCGGGTAAATTAAGCCATAGATAGGTCGTCTCTTCCTGGGTTGGGAATCGAGTGAAAGGATGACGTCATTGGGGGATATTGCTATTAATGAAAAAGATATACTTTTTGAGACATTTTTGGTAGAGTCAAGTCTAGTTGCTTCCCATCTGTCCTATATCGCCCTGAATCAAATAAAGGCGAAGGGTAGGAGATAATAAATATACAGCCCTATTTATACAGGTGACATTAATTCTTCATTTTTGCTTACAGGTATGTCTAGTTAAGAGCAACACCATTCTATTTTTAAGCGATTGATAGCTGTCAAGAGGGTTGGTAGAGGTAGAGATAGTGAACAAGTGTCACCCCCTCCCCTTCACATCGACATAAAGCACCCAACACCCCAGCTAAAGATAAGGGAAATGCCCTAATCCTGTTTTCGGATCACTCTGATAGTAGCGACAACCCCCCACAACTGATGAGAAAGAGGCTTTGAATCGAAGAGGGACTTAAAAAACTTCTAAGTAGCGCGATTATTGTTGTGAGGTCAGACAGATCTAGTTCTACTGAGATGTCAGGGTCTACCAAACTTCCCACCAAATCTTCACTCAGGGTTTTTGTGTCTCCTATCCCTTGGTGCTTTGTCTTTACTCGAGGTCCTATGCCAAAGGTAGGGTTTCCTGACATTAAGGAGGATAAACGATTGACAGCGACCTACTTTCTCCCTCTCTTTAACGACGCCATCCTCCTGATAGACCTGGATATTAATGAGGAGGTAGGCCACTTAAATCTTGAGACAGCCATAAACTATGTTCAAGACTCTTTAATTTTGGTAAATCTCTTACTCATTCTAGTTCCTATTTTTAGACTCGAGAGTTGACACTTATATCTTCTTTTTTAAATTTTGCACGTCCTTATGCATCAGTAAAAGCAAATTAAATTTTATATTCAGGATGCCACTACTCAAGGCCAAAAGATAGTGTCTAAAACTAGAGATCCGCTCCTTAAATAAAAAATTAAAGAAGGACTATAAGGGCTGGATGAAAATACAAGAAGACTTGAACTAGAGAGTAGCCGTCGCTGAGTGACTAGAAAATTCTATGCCTTAAGAATGACTTGGATTCATAGAGAAAATTCAACGACATTTTTGCCTATCTTTTTATCAATAGAGACACCACTATAAGGGGTCTCCCTGATAAAGTGAAAAAATTAGAGGCAGGTATGTCTTCTCGAGGATAGGAGCTGTTGAGAATCAAGGCCAATGTTCGCAAGTTGTTGCAAATTTTTGCTCTATTGATGATCAAGCTCGGGATTACTACTAAGAGGGAGCACT
>JAWDEX010209375.1:0-10809 GCA_035221805.1 Trichilia hirta
CCATACATCCTTAGTATTAACTTCCTAGCCTTAGCTTGAAATTTAGAAAGACATGATATAAGAAGAAAAGAGTAATATTATGAATGAAATTAATTTACAAGAGTCTTGATGTATGTTTACAAAGCACAAATAGGCCTATATTTATAGCCAAAACAAGAGCCAAATTGTCAAAGATGATGATAACAATTGTTAACAAAGTTGGATGGAATCTTTGACAAAAACTGTCAATAATTTTGGTTGTCTCAAAAACGTCATGGATTACCTCAAAGATGACTGATTTCGGTGAAGTGACAAACATGAAAATTCTAGATAATTGTCTTATCTTTAATTTACAACTTATCTCAGGTATTTCAAAATTTTTATCAAAAGTTATGGTCAAAAAATTGAAGTAAGGTCGGGCTTGACTAGAATAGTGAATAGGCTTAAAAGATGACTTCGAAACTACAACGTGGAGTCCAAACTAGAAGTTGGTCCAAACATGAAAGTTTTAGCCATTAGGTTTTCTTTTTGTAGAAATAAGAATCACCTTAAAATCTCTCTTAGATAAAAAGTTACAGCCTTTTTACTATCACTGCATCAAAGACAAAAATAAACACAAATTATTAACAACTTAAAATTTATTCCAAAGACTAGAAATATGCATAATTTAAGGAAATTAATTATATAAAAAGTGTAAAATGATGAATTTAAACCTTAATACTCATACACTTTTATGTACTCATCATAAATATTATGCACAGTTAATCATAAAGGAGATCTCATGTTTAATGTAAGAGATATAGTATTCTTAAAGGTGTCATGATGGAAAAAGGTGATTCAATTTAAGAAATCAAGGCAAACTTTATCCTTGATATATTGGACCCTTCATAATTATTAAGAGGGTTGGCTTTGTTGCCTAAAGACTAGAATTGTTCTCAAAATTATAAAGAATTTATAATGTATTCCATGTCTTTATATTAAAGAAACATGTTCTATACCCTTTACACACTATTAGAACCTAGTTAATTGAGCTTCGAGAAGACTTAAATTATGAAGTGTAACTGATAGTCATTCTAGATTAGCAGGATAGATTTTTAAGAAGCAAGGTAATCCTTATGATAAAGATTTCTTTTGTAGAATGCCACCCTTGAAGAAATAATATAGGAACCTAAAAGCTGGATGCAAGAATACCATCTCTACTTATTTTCTTAACTAGTTACATTAAATTTTGAGAAATTTCATCCATTTTATGTTTTATTATAGATAAATTTTTGAAGATTATAATATTTTTTCTTGTAATAAATAATAAAAAGGGTATTCTAAAATACTTGTATTTGATGACTAGAGAAAGAAACTATAATATTCAATAAATTCCTTAATTATAGTACAAAGGGTGGTTATCCTAATTTTCATAGTTATTTTCTTTGAATACTATAGAACATAGAATTTTAAGGACAAAATTCTTTTAAGGAGGTAGAATTATAATACTTATGTATTAACTTAGGGGTATTTTCACCATTTTTGCTCAAGGGTGTTTTTGTCATTTTTTCTATATATACACACAGATGTAGTTGATATGTAGATGAGTTTCCATTAAGACTTGGCATAAAATTTGAGAGAATTTGATAGAGAAATGATTAAGTTTGAACAAGGGTCTCTAGCATCGATGTTTAGGATGAATTTTCCATTAATGGAGACCTCCAATTCACCGATCAATTTTTATACTTAAATAGGAAAAAAGGAACTTGAGGGTGGAAGAAATTAAGAAAAAATTAATGATAGATAAAGGTAGAATTGATGCTAAAAGATAGAGAAATAGGGGAGTCGAATGATAACAGTATAGGGCTAAGAATCTAGGAGAAGATTGGCCTTAAGTCTGGTGTCAAACTTGAAGGCCAAATATCCATGACAGGGGATGATTGATGCGAGACATAGGGTAAATCATTGCACTGGACTTTTATAAAAAGTCCATAAAAGCTTAAGATTGGTGCTAGAGTTGCTAAAAATTAGAGTTAGACCTGTCTTATGCCTTCTAAAATCCCATTTTTACCCCTTTTTAGAATATTTCTTCTTCTTTATATTGAAAAACATATTGATAATTGCATAATGCACTATATATAGTGGTCAAAAAGTTCTAGAGAGATCATTTTCTTTCTCCTCCTTCTCTTCTATCATTTCTTTTTAGTTTTCCTTCCTCTCCTCTCTTTTTTCTTGCCAAATTTCTGTCTTTTGCTTGTTTTTCTCATCAAAATTTTTAGTAAATTAGTATATTTAAGTTAGATTGAGGATATTTCTCAAAGATTAAGTAAGAAATTTTGAAGGAGAAAACTAAGGTTTCTACGAAACTTAGGATTTATCAAAAATGGAAAGGATTCTAGCTTCCTTAAGCTTAACTTTTGTCATTGGTATAGTTTCTAATCATTCTCAATTTTAGATTTTGATTTGGAGAAAATGAGAATCTAAGATTTAATGTTCATTATAAATTTGTTAACTTATAGGTTCAATTTTATGGAATTTGTTAGGTCAGATAGTTTATAGATTAAATGCATTGTAATGAAGTTAAGTTTTAGGAAATAGAAATGAATTTGAGTAGATTTAGTTATGCCATAAGTTAAGAAGTCGAAGTTCAGTTACAAATAATTTGATAATGTAAGAAATAGCTTAGGATTTAAATTTGTCGAAAATTAGTTAAATAGCCAACTTAGAAAATAGGCTCGTTAAGTTTACTATAGAGAATTCGAATTCAAAAACCTTATTATTTCACATAGGTAGCTTTAGCAATAAATGAGATTGAATATTGATGAGCTTATTAATACGTATATTTTAGGCTTTGAGACCTCAAAGCTAGTTGGCATAGGGATACTTAGAAAGTAGTTACCCTCCCTACATTAGTAAATGGACTTGTTTTTTAAACTAGTTTTCTTACTTTAAAGTGTTTATGAAAAATTATTATTTTTGAATTATAAAACAGTTTTGTATGATCATTTTAAAATAAATACTATATGGCCTGTGAGTTTTATGTATTGATTTATATATGTAGCCAGAGGCCAAATAATATTTTTGAAATTCCATTTTTGTGATAGATATGTATATTTTATTGTGTATGATTATGTTTGATCTACATGTGATTATTGATATGGTAATAGGGCCTATGGGCTAGATATGTTGTTACTATGGCAATGGGGTAGTAGCTTATGAATGGACCTGAGTAGAGGTTGCATAAATGATTGAGTAATAGTTGGAGTAGATATAAAGTAGTGATGGGCATTGCCCATTAGTAAATAGAGGACAGCTATGATGTCACTGTATGAGTATTTTGGCCAACACTAGTAGGAATGGGTATTATTTTAAAAGAATAAAAGGGTTTTATAAATATTTGATTCTGTGATAAAGTTTTTATATGACAAAATATTCACTGTAGGTCTTAGATGGTTACCCGGGGCTAGGGCGACTCTAAGAAAGAAAATTGACTTGGATTATTTTAAAAATAAACCTACAAAGGTTAAATAGTGATTTTTGAGCATTTTTTTGAATACTTGAAAAGTTTAGAAACAATTATGGTTGATATATCTAAAAATATTATGCTTCGTACACACATGATCTAATTTTAATTACTAATAGCCCACTCACGACTACTTACCCCTCATTTTTACTCATTTCAAATATCACTTGAAGACATTCCATTTGAGTGCAAGGGAATTTGTGAAACTCTATTTTTAGCTTTAATGTATCTCAGTTCTACCATATACTCGAGTTTGCTAGATAACCCCAAGACAGTTATAGTTAGCTTTTCATTTGATCTTATTATATGTATTTAAATTTGAAGACTATGTATGATTTTGATTATTTGGTTTGTTTAAGATTACTACTTAAATTTGTGCTCAAGCGTGATTATCTTATGATAGTTTTATGTTTTGTCTTGGAAATGGAATTGCTGTGTATTTATACTTATTTTGATAATGGAAATTTGAGAGATTTTATATTCTGTTTTGGAAATATGATTTTCATGTAACCTTACATATTCTTGGGTTGCGTTTTGACTAATAAATTATAACTTGAATATACGTGACAGTTGTCATTGGACTATCACTGGATTCACATATTGGGGCGTGGCATATTTTATCACATCAATTTGTTTTCTTAAGATTATTAATAACTGATTATTGGTGGTATTAAAGAAGGGTAATACTAGAAATATAAATTTTTGACACAATTTCTTTTTTACAAATTGACATGGTACAATAACATTGATTACTGAAAATATAAAATTAATATATTGAATAAAAAGAATAGTAACTATTATTATTATATTAATGATAATTTATTCACAATAATTTAAAAAAAAAATTGTACATATGATAGCATTAAGCAAAAGTTGATAATGATAATTATTGAACTAACATTAATGCTACTTTTTCAAGTTCATAAGAGATGTGAGAATTAAGTAAAACCCTGAGTAATCTAGTGTACAAAAATTCAGTTAAGTTAATTTACATTAACTGGACCACATGCACTACTTGTTTCCATAAAATTATGTAGATTTCAATGATGTGTTATTAATTCTTTATAGAATGACTAACACTTGTCAATACATTTGATAACTCTTTGTTAATTATTGTTCACATTTGATAGCATTAATCTCATGAATATCCATATTCATTCTCATCTGCTACCGTTAAGGACATTAATGTACTATATATAATTAGCAATCTCCATTATCACCATTATATTTAGGCATAATATATAGTTAACTACTGATTTTAATATTTAATAATCTTTTAAAAAGATACAAGAATTATGAGACTAGTGTCGCTCAAAGTTAGAGAGACACCTAATTTGCTTTATAAAATATTTTTAAAAAATTATTAATTATTAAATGCTCAAAAAATCTAAATATATAATAAATATCCCGGTATCTAAAGCCCCCAATTATTTTTTTTTACCCACAAGCATATTCCACTTTAAAATAGGTAAGAGGTTAAAATATATTTAAGCTATGTTTACTTTTATATATATATAACTAAAAATTATTTTAATAATTGTATTATTTTTATATATTTTAAATTTTTTCAAAAGAATTTGTATCTGGTTACATAGAAGTATAAATCTAGGAAAGAAATTTGCATGAGCTATACTTGAATATAGTAGGAAATGGAAAAAGTGACAGAGCTTCTCAGGCTTGATGCATGTGGTATTATTATTATTATTATTTTTTTTTTTAATTATGTCACAACATATTTTGCTGCAACTATAGAAGGAAACAATAAATTAATTATTATGTATAAGAATAGTAATTTCATGGAAAAAGCATGACTATGTGAAATTCTCCATCCAATACTGTTAGGATATATATAATGGGAAGATATATTCCCATTCTGATATGGAACTCTCAAAAACAAAATCTTTAATAAAGAAAAATGGAAACACTTTAGCAAAATCTATAATATGAAGAATTAATTGTATATAAAAGCGAAAAAAAAAAAAAAAAAACTTTTGCGAATCACTTCATAGTGGAATATCAAACATTAATTAATGATTTAATGAGTTTGAGATCTCTCCTTTCCTCTGCCTGGAATGCTTAGAATGAGATAAAATTTTGCTGTTTGAAACTAAAAAAAATTTTATGCTTAGTTGCATATATATATATAAACTATAGAAGTTTTAGTGTTTATTTAGTTTTGTGATACAGTAGTTTTATGGTTCAATTGTTTTAAGATAAAATTTTTAAATGTCAAATATTAATATAAAAGTACGTGTATTTCTATTAAAAATTAATGTTATTAAATATATATATTTATTTTTTTTCACCTAATTAAATCATAAGCGACATAATTTTAAATAAATGGTTAGGTCAAAAGCCTTATTCAAACATAACAAACCCAAGCTTCTCACTTCATTGCCAAAAACATTGATTCATACAAAAAACTAAAACTAATAATCCTTCACACATTGTTCACATATATGCCTAACTTCTTGTATACGCAATTTTTTTTTCATATTTTTGTTACAGTCCACAACACAACTTATTTAGTAATTCCAAATACAGTACTAGAAAACTAAACCCAAACTTTACTATTAGTTGGAAGCTTGAACAAACTCCTAAAGCTCTCCATGATTATCCATCAACCAAAAAACCTAGGAACAGCTTTGCAAACCAAAGAGTTCTTCATCTCCAAAGAAAGCTTCAAGCATTCAGACAAATCTACACCAACATCTGAAGGTACCCAATTGAAGGTTTGAAGTAATTGAACTAGCCAAAGCTCCACAGTGCCTAACCCCATAGCTTTTCCTGGACACACTCTTCTTCCTGAACCAAATGGAGCCAACCTAAGATTAGACCCCAAAATGGACACATCTTCGTTCAGAAACCTTTCCGGTTTGAATTTATTAGCCTCCGGCCACACCCCTTCGTCGTGCGTTATAGCCCACATGTTCACCATCGCAGTTGTTCCAGCCGGGACTAAGTGTTGGCCTATTTGCGTGTCATGAATGACTAGTCTTGCCCATGAGAGGAGTGGGCCAGGAGGGTGCATTCTTAGGGTTTCTTTTACAATAGCATGGATGAAGGGGAGGTTTGGGAGATCGGAATCGGAGACTAATCGGGAGGTACCGACGACTGTGTCGATTTCAGTTTGGGCTTTGACTTGGATATCTGGGTGCATAATCATTTTTGCTAGAATCCACTCTAGGAGAATTGCAACTGTATCAGTACCTCTGAAGATCATTTCCTGGAATAAAGCAAAATTAGTGTTACTTATTATTTGCTGTAAACTCATATGTTAAAGATTTTAATTAAGGATTTGTTTAATAAGATATATAACTAATTAGTTGAAGGGTTATAACTAAGATTGGATTTTGATCAATAATCACTAATCTAAAGAAAGGAATAAGACAAGAAAAGAGAATAATAGTGAGTGTTGTCGAGATCAGAACACAAGAAGGGAGAAATATTCAGATTGTCAATTCTTTGAATAGCCAAAATGCTAGGGAACCGAAAACAACCCAACCGGATAAAGCATCTGCACAAAACCCTAGTTAATGTAGTAGTCTGAAGTAAACAAATCTTGACAAAACGAGGAATAATTAAAAAAGAAAAAGAACATACCCATAAAACAGCAATCATATCAGAATCAGTGAGCCTGTTTTCTTCTTGCAATTCAAGCAAAACATCAACAAAATCACTCTCATCATCAACTTCATCAATATTCTTAAGCTTTTTCATTTTGTGCTCTTCAATGATTTGGCTAACAAAAATACTCACTTTAGCCACCAATTTTCTACACCTTGTTCTGACTCCTTGCAAATCCAACCAAGTCAAAAGAGGAAAATGATCACTCCAGTTGAAAATTCCAAGCAACTCATACCCTTCACTCACCAAACTCTCAAGCTCATGCCCATCATCTTCATCAACATGGAGATTTTCACTAAACTCATAGCTCTTTCCAAACACGCTCATCATCACATTGTTCAGTGATCCAAAGTGCAACACTTTTCTTACCTCAACAACGCCATTTTTCTCCATTAAATCTTCTATCTCCTTCACCATTTTTAGCCCAATATTTTCACGAAACTTTCCAAAAACACTAATTTTTTTAGGACTAAACAAATGTGTTGCTGAGATTCTCCTCAAATTCCTCCAGTACTCACCAAATGGAGCAAACCCCATTGCTCTATGAAACAGAAGCTCATAAGCTGATTCCTTAACAGGTCTATCAGCGAAAGCTGAACTGTTTAAAATCTCTCTAGCAGTATCAGGGTCACTTGATATCACAAAACGAGTGAACCCAACAGAGAAAGCCATCAATGGCTTGGCTTTGAGAGACTGAGCCATCTTGGCAAGAACTCTGTGAGTTAGAGAACCGGTGAAAGTGAAGACCAACCCAAGAAAGGGAAGACCAGAAGGACCAGGAATGGTAGTCCGGGTTTCGTTTCTGACCCGAGTTTTGTAAAGTGCCCAAGCCAACCCACCTGGGGCTAGAAAGAAAGAGAAAATTGAAACAAAAAGTATTAAGAAGAGAAACAACCGAAAACTGAAATATGGTGAGAAACCAGTTGAGAAAACAAAGGGAAGAAAATACTCAGTCGACATATTAAGGGGAAAAAAACAACTGAACTATAAATATTTGCAGAGAAAAATGTGATTTTGTTATGGCTGTTTATGAAGCAAAGCTATCAGAAAGATATGGAGAAATTACCCAGGGAGGTATGAGAAAGAGAAGAGCAAACTGCAGTGGAAGAAGAGTAAGGGCGAGTGAGCATTTATATAGAAATAATAAAATGAGATATTCAGTCTAGTTTATAATTAACCAAAGGTTCATAAACCATGGTTAATTAAACTAACATAAGACTAACGGCAACGGAGAAAGGAAAAGGTAAAGGCGCTGTTGATCAGAAAGAATAAAACATAGCGCTTAATTTCATTTTACCCCATTAATTTTGATAATATATAATAAACTCCATTATTTGTTGCATCTATGTAGGGATGAGTCATCACTAACATCATAATATATAAAACATGTAGAATGTATTCAATTTATAAATATGTTTCCAACTACATGACATAAATATGATATTCATGTCTTCCCATTGGACACAAGAATCCAATATGAGTCAAAAAATTGGATCCTACTAAAATAATGCGAAGCCTTTAAAATATTACCACCATGTGGTTTACTAGATCATGCTCAAAAGCTAAAACTATTGAGTGAGGGGAATGAGTATAATAAAGTAGACACAATGAGTAAATCAATAAATATTAATATTGCAATAAATAATTTAAAGTAAAGATATTAGAATAAATAAAAATATGCAAAACATATAAAATATTTTCTTTCTTTAAAATAAAATATGTTAAAAAATATTTGGGTTTGCTATATTTCTTAATGATTATCCTATTTCTGAATAATTTCCAAGATTATTAGTGAGTTTTTCATATAAAATCAAAATATTATTTATTCAGAAAAATAATATTTATACATTTTATCGAAATACTGACCATTTCATTAACATTAACCTTAAGTACTTATTTGTTGATACTCGTAACTATCTTTAGTGTTACCTCTCATAGGTTGACTACTTCATATCACAAAAAAAATCATCAACCTCCTTCGTGCATGCCTCATCTATGCACCACTTATTTAGGCAGCCTCTTTGTAGGTCTATTTTTAGGCTATTTTTCTGTAGCTATAGTAATCATACCAATACTAACCCACCAGCTATGTCACTAATAAAATAATCATCATCAAATCAAATCAAATAACATATGATATAAAAGATTTAACGAAATCTCATTATCATCAAAATTATATTTGTCCTCGTAGGCCTCACATATATATCAAATATGCCATAGACCAATTTATAATTATTAATAACAAAAATTATATATGAAAGTAATTTTATTTATAAAATATTTAACTTTAACAAAATATTTAGAAAGATATAAATACATAAAAGTTCACTTACACTCAAGGAGGGTATGCACTCCCTAACGATCCTCAAATCGAATGGGTGTCTCACTGTTTTTTGGTTTCTATTACATATATATGAATAATCGTATAAATTTTTATATTCTAAATACTATTAATACTTCTTATATGAAATGCTCATACTTACAAAATTGAATTTTTCTAAGTCAACAAATAAACCTCAAGGCTAAATCCAATAGCAATCATTTAACCGATTTTCATTAATGAAATTTCATAGCCTTCCCTGTGAAGATATTCATCAATTAATTCTCAAACTCCATTCAATTCTAACTTACTGTCAAAATATAGCCTCCTTGGACTCATTTCTATTTTGCATGTAATTTAATCATTACTTACCTTATTCTAGTCCCTAAACAATATAATCTAACTAAGTTCATCCAATTCATTTCTAAAATTTTGGATTTCAACATGTACGATAAATCCTAGAGTCTTATATTCAACTAAACTATAAACTAATAGTCATAAAATATTAGAAATCTTACCAATAACTCAATTGGAGCCATAAAATTTTGTAATTCCTACTGATTTGCAAAAGCTCTAAATTTGGCTCTAAACTCTTATCTCTTCCTTGTTGATTTCTTACTGAAATTGCAATTGTTAACGCTTGAGGGTGTTAAGTTCTTATAGATTTAAGTGAAAATCAAAGGAAAAGAAGAAATTTGTAAAGAGAATGAGAAGAAATCAAGAAATGAGGAAGAAATGATAAATAAAGAAAAAGAAGAGGGCAAAAGAGGGAGAGAAAAGGAAATGATCCCTTTTCATGGTTAACCCTATTTATAGAGCCCTAAAAGGTTACAAATATACCCTTGATGCAATAAGAGGAAAAAAATTTTAGAAAGTTATAGGGGAAGATTACATGTGCAACACTGGTTTTAAATATGTTTGGTATAGAATGTTCTATCCAAGGATGTTTGATACTGATTGACTAGCTTTGGTCTTCCAGTTGGCCATAACTAACTCCATATTTAGTACCAATTAATCTGTCATTTTTACATTGGTTTGCCACTACTCATATGTTCTTAATTTGAAAAATATTATTTAAGTCCTTACCTTTATAATTTTAAAACACAACCTTTATCAAATTGAATTTCTGAAATAAATATTGAGTCTTAATGTTGTGTCAATTACTTATCAATTATGCATATGTGTAATAGCCTAGAATTTATTTAATGAATTACTATAATTTTATAAGTTTAAAATAGAAAATTCTAGCAATTGAGGAAGCTTGAAAGCAACAAATGCAAGTTATAAGTGAAATCGGGCTTAACGGGCTAAATCGGGGAGTATAAATTCAAGTTATATGCAAGCCCATTTAATTTAAACTAAATTGGGCTATTAAAATGAT
>JAWDEX010209395.1:0-10809 GCA_035221805.1 Trichilia hirta
ATGCAGTCCCAAAATAGATCCAAGGAGTCCTACTAGGCCTAGGCGCACCACGGTAAACTTGCAGTCTCAACTCGATGAAATTATGTCTCGAGACTACAGTGTTCAATCTGCGGACCCCAAAATGATCAAAGGCTGTGTCAAAAAGATATTACAAGAAATCAGGACCGAAGAAGTGAGAACTAGTCAGCTAAGGAGCAAGGATGAAAAATTGAAACAGATAGATATGGTGATTTCTTGTTCACCAGGATTATAATGCAATTGATCATTTTAATAAAGTTTAAAATACCGCAAATCACGCCCTATACTGAAAAGACCGACCCCACATTGCATCTGGATACCTTCAGAGAAATGATGCATGTTTAAGGTCTGAGAGAACTTCAGATATGCCATTTGTTTCTGCTAACATTGGAAGGACAACTCAGGGTATGATTCAGAAGCCTACCGAAGGGCACCATCGAAAGTTTTTGACAGTTAGGACAAAGCTTCGTGGAAGAATTTTAAGGCACCGTAGAAACTGTCCGAAGCCCAAGTGCCCTACTTATGTTGCGGCAAGGCCCTGACGAGAGCCTCAGGAGCTTTATGGCGAGATATCACAATGAAGTGATATAATTATGGGCTTTCCACCTCTATTAGCATTGAAAGGATTGAGGTGAGGGCTCTGGGTAAAGAAAGGGTGGTACGCCATCAATAAGCGTTCTATCACTACCTATAAAACTAGCTGTAAGGAGTTATTTGCCATGATCGATATAAAGACCAGGTATCATTGAGGAGATAGAAGACAGGAGAAAAGGATGAGCTGCCCTTACTCCCATAAAAAAATGTCATTTCTAAAGACAGAAGTTGGAGATTGAGAGTAATGAAATTCAAAGAAAGACAAGAGAATTGACAATCCTCGAATAATTGTCACTCATAACCAGTCGAAAAAAATCCCTAATAGCCCTATGATCTTCTTGTTATTCAACCATTCTGTTGTTCTCCTCTCTTTTTGCTACTTTAATCCCTCTAGATGTGCATTTAATCTTTGAATCAAACTTTGCTACTCCAAAGCTTTGTATTCGGCACATACAGCTTGAAACTAAATGCAAAGAGTAGCAAAGAAACAACAAGAAAAAAAAATAATCCCAAATTAAGACATTGAATTAGTTCTAGAGTAGTATTAATAAAAATTTAAACACACTTTCTTGACAATGGCGCCAAAAACTTATTTCACACAAATTGTAATGTGCAAATTTTACCTAAAGTGTATAGTGTCAAGTTATAACGTATAGTAAGTAAGGTATCGTATCCTCGAGGAAGTTCGTAAGAGTCTATCAATGCCTTCAAATGGACTAATCCTAAATTTTATCCAAAAAATAATAAGGAAAGAAATTAATCTAAACTAGAAATTAAATAATAAATTACAAAATATGATAACTAATGCAATAACTTTAAACTAAAATTCAAATAAAATTAACCTAAGGAATTGGTTTCGTTTATTGTATATACTCTATTTTAAATTCTCTCTTAATCCTTTTATAAAATTGTATTTATAAAACAAGAATTTATGCTATCAACTCCCTATCTCAAGATAAGTAATTCTAGTTTGAAATTTGTTTATAACATCCCTATCATAAATCAAATAATAAAATGCATGAAGCACAAATCTATTGTACGTGTTTTTTAACTAATTGATAAACCTAGTCATATTGTTTATGGTCCAATTTAAATTCCACTTTCCCAAGTGCAAGAATTTAAATTTTGAATCATTCAAATTATAGCCAAGAGCTTGAAAGCATTAAGTATTGAAACAATATGAATAAACAACCATTCTTTCATAAATCAAAAGTTTATAGTAATAAAAATGGATTCAAGAAGTAACTACATCCATCCTCTAGTTAAGAAGTTTAGCCTAACATATTTTGAATGAAAATAACATCTATAAACATAGAATTCATGGATACAATTCGACAAAATTGAAAATTCAAAGAAAGAGATAGAAAGAACTCATAATTTCTTCATTTTAATATTTGATCTTCAATGTTTAGTCTTTGATCTTATATTGTAATCTCATATTTTTAGGCTTGAATTTTGTGCTTTTGAGTGTGCAAAAGTCTCCTCCTATCATGCAAAATAATTTTCTTTTTATAGAACACCAAACCCTAAAGCAATAAAGAAAAATAGCGCTTAAAATAAGAGAATTACACAGAGAGATCGAGGGGCTAGCACTGTAGTGGGTACTGTGCTCACTATAGCAACAAAGATTCTATTTTATTAGGGTGCTTAGACACTACAACGGGTACTGTGCTCACTATAGAGCCAACCATTCTATTTTTGCAAATGACTTCTCACTTCTAGCTATAATTTGATGGCCTTAACATGTTTAAATGCCCTAGATGTCTAATAAAAGATTTATAATATTTTGTTATCTTTCCAATGAAATTAGAACCACTTTGTTCCTATGTCTGTAACTTAAGATACAATCATTTTATTACATAGTGCTCATTTTTTACATGCGACCAAAAATAAAATTTTTGGGCTAACGTTTAGAGGACCAAATGGTCTTCAAATTAGGCTTATAGTACTCTATATAAAGTTTGATTTGTCTACTACAACTTTTTAAAAGACCACATTTTTATTTAAGATCTGTAAAAATATAAAAATTGCCCTTGAACCTCTAAAGATCATTACAGCTTTTGCACACGTTGCCTTCCTTTGATATGCTTGCATTTTTCACTTGAAAATCATTTAAATACTCTTTAAAAAGCCAACAAATCTTAACTTTTCACTGTATATCTAAAAAAATATGATGAATTTATTACCTATGCAAAAACAAATGAAAAAAACATAAAACACTAAAGAAAACACTTGAAACTTACATAAAAGCTTAACTAAAGAATGAGTGATAAAATCACTCATCAATCCCCTGACTTTCCTATTATAACTGACAAAAAACATAGGACCACGGTAATATCAAAAGAACTAACCTTAGCAAAAAATTTCAATTGATCATAAAAAAGTTGCTCGAGATACTCTCTGCCAAGCCCTAGTAATGACTTTCATATTATGAATGTTAAAGAGGAAAAAAGACCAAAGATCGCCTTAGTCCCCATTATATTTACTGATGCAAATGATATAGGGGTGCATTATCCCTATGATGATGCCCTAGTGGTGATAATAGGCATAGGTGAAAAATAGGTCAACAAGATACTCATAGACATAAGAAGCTCAGCTGACACTATTTTTAAAGACACACTGAATTTCTTAGGCATTGAGAAATTAGAGGAAAAAAACCCAAAGTCTGGCCTACATGGTTTCAAAGAGTCATGTATCATGCCTTTAGAGTTGTATCCTTACTAATGACCATGGAAAATAAACTACACCAAAAAACTGCCATGATCAAGTTTCAGGCATTAGACTTATAAATGCCCTATTCTTTTATATTTGGTTAACCATTTTTTTGAGCCATTAAGGTCTTAGAAAGCATATATTACCTAAAATTAAAGTTTAGGGTTGGTGATGGGATCGAAATCGTGTGCAAGAATCAAAAGAAAGCATATTCATGCTTTGTAACTTCTTTTTGACTTGTCTATTATCTACTTAAGCGACCTTGAGATTAGAAAATGCCAAAGCAGACAAATCCAGGATTATAATAGGATATAGTAGTCACACGAATAAAAGAACAACTTTTTTCTAATAGTACGCTAGTGGCAAAACCCGTCAAAAAATTAGAGGAGGTTACTCTAGATAGTAATGACCCAAAAAAGATTGTCTGGATTGGAGCAGAACTTAGCAATGCAAAGGCGCAACAGCTCAAAAGTGTCTCTACAAAAATAAATATGTTTTTACCTAGACTCATGTAGATATACCTGGGCTCGACCCCAGAGTTGTCTCGCATAAGCTCGCGATTTACCCTTTATCTAGGTATACTAAGCAGAAGATGCACACCTTCAATCAGAAAAGAAGAGCGGTAATTCAAACTAAGGTGGACAAATTTTTAAAAGTAGAATTTGTCAAAAAAGTGTACTACCCTGATTAGATGGCTAATGTGGTTATGGTAAAAAAGTTGAATGAAAAGTGAAGGATATGCATAGATTTTACCAACCCAAAAAAGGCTTACCCAAAAAATGGCTTTTCTTTACCCCAAATTAATGAGATGGTAGATGCCATATAGGGGCACCAATTGCTTAGTTTTATGGATACCTCTTTTAACTATATCTAGATAGTAAAAAATCCCTTAAATGAGGAAAAAACTACCTTTATTACTAACTTAGGGTTATACTGCTATTGTGTGATACCCTTCGGGGCAAAAAATGCCAAAACAATATTCTAACAATTGGTAAATTGCATATTTAAGCCACTAATAGGACCTTTTATAGAGGTGTACGTGGACGATATGATCACCAAGTCTATAGTAAGAATGACCATATTAAATACCTCAAGAAAACCTTCGCCTTACTAAGGCAAAACTCCATGAAATTAAATCCCAAAAAATGTGCATTTAGTGTTAGCTTAGGAAACTTTTGAGGATTTATTATGAATGAACGTATCATTGAGACAAATTCGTAAAAAGTAAAGATAATTTTGGATTTGAAGTCGCTGTCAACTCTAAAGGAGCTATAAAGCCTAATTGGAAAGGTAGGCTGTACCTATCGATTTATCTCCAGATCAACCAACTAATGCTTGAGATTTTTTAATTAGTGAAGAAAGGGAAGGCTATAGTGTGGACATTAAAATGCAAAGCTGACTTTTAGGAGTTAAAATAATATTTTTGTAGAATACCCGTGTTAACGAGCCCAGTGCCAGGCAAAAGTTTTGTACTTATATTTAATAGTGAGCACCCATGCTATCAGTGCTACCTTTATGAAGGAAGATCCAAATAAAGTATAGAAACCTATTTACTATACTAGTAAATCCTTTTTAAATGCAAAAACTAGATACTCGATGCCAAAAAGCTAGCATTGTCTTTGGTAATCACAGCCAAAAAGCTTCGCCCGTACTTCTAGGCCTACTCAATCATTATCTTGACTGACCAGCCATTCAGGCAAATCTTATATTAACCCAATCCTTTTAGGAGATTAGTTAAATAGTGTATCAAATTAAGTGAATTTGACATAAATTTTAAGTCACGAAAGGCCATCATAAATAGGCTTTGGCTGACTTCATGTCTAATGCACTATTTTAAAAACTCTAATGGTATGGCAACCAAATATCGATGGCAAGGGAGAGAGCCAGCAATTTAGTCATCCAAAAGATTGAAAAATCTTCATTAATAGAGCATCAATCACCCAAAAGTATAGGGCCAAAATTATTCTTATAAGCCTCAAGGGCGAGAAAGTCATAGGTGCACTCAAGTTTAAATTCTCGGCAACTAATAATAAGGTAGAGTATGAAGCTCTATTGGTTAAATTGAGAATGGATACTTTATTGGGCACTAAGAATGTCAATGTCAAGGAAGACTCGCAATTGGTGATCCATTAAATAAATGGCCAATTTTGAGCAAATGAAGCCAATATGCAGCGCTACCTCACCCTAGCCCATGAGCTCATGAGAAAGTTTTCCATATAATGGGAAAGTAGATTCCAAGAGCAAATAATTCTAGAGATGATGCACTCTTCAAAATGGCATTTACTTTCTATAAAAAAAAAAGAAAAGAAAAGAAAAAAGGGCCCCCAAATTCATCCCTATATCCGTTAGAGCCAAAAAAGTATAGAAGAAGATATCTGTTCGAGTTCAATACTAGTCACACAGAGTGACTTGACCTGGATAGACCCCATATAGGCATACATACAAGAAGGAAGGTTCCTGAATAGGCTTAAAAGATAAAAAAAAAAAAATTAATCAACTAGATATGTCGTGATTAATGGCATTTTTTACCAACGCGGCCATAAACTGTCTTACCTAAAGTGTCTAGGGGAAAATAAAGTCGATTTGATGCTGCAAGAGGTTCACCAAGGCTCATATGTTAATCACAGTAGAAGGCCAGCCCTGACTTATCAAAATTTAAGACAAGAGTATTACTAGCCCACCCTCTTAAAAGATGACATCCAATATCAAGGCAATGCCTAAACTATCAATTGTATAGTAATATCATTGGCTAGCCACTAGAAAAGCTCACCACCATAACTAGCTCATAGCCATTTATGTAATAGAGACTAGATCTAATCAGTCCTTTGCCTACAGGGCAGGCTCAGATGAAATATGCTATAGTTGCCATCAACTATTTTACAAATTAGGTTAAAACCGAGCCTCTAGCCTTGATAACAAAAAAAAAAGACCAATGCCTTTGTAAAGAACAGTCTGTATATCGCTTTAGCAATCCTAAGATCATCATGATCAATAATAAAAAACAATTTAACAATGCCAGTTTCAAAAATTTTTGCGTCGAACTAAATATAAAATTACGATTCACCTCACACGCTCATCCTAAGGCCAACGAACAGCTAAAAGCGATGAATAAAGTAATTAAGCAATTGTTAAATAAAAGACTTAGAGACCATAAAGGGCTTAGGTGGAAGAACTACCATAAGTGTTGTGGATACTTAAGATGACCCCAAAGACAGCTATTAGTAAAACACTATTCATCCTAGCCTATAGAGCTGAAGCGGTAACATCAGTCAAAATTAGCACGCCTACTTATCGAGTTAATGTGAGGCGACTTGAGTTGGACCTATTGAAAGAGTGAAGGGAATAAGATTCCATTAGGACTATTATTTACTAGAGTAAGATAGCCTAGTACTACAATAAAAGGGTACCGCCCCAAAAAATTTATGTTGGTGACCTAGCATTAAACAAGTTAATACCAATACTCGAGTTCTTAATAAAGGTGCACTGAGGGCAAATTAGGAAGGATTATACAAGATCATTAATGTATGAAAGCCCAGGATTTATAAGTTTCAGTGCCTGGATGGACGAAAAGTAAAGAGGCTATAAAATGGCGAAATGCTAAAATTATATTATCCATGACAATAGTTATTTCTCATGACACATTGATTCTGTAAATTGTACATTATATCAACATTGCTTCAGTAATTTGTCTACTTAAAATGTTCTACTTTGTTTGACAATTGCTTTGATAATTTATATACTTGAATTGTTCTACTTTATTCAATAATCACTTTAGTAATTTATCTATTTGGAATATTTTGCTTTATCTAACAATCATTTTGATCATGGGTAACAAAGTTACGTATTATGCAAAGGAAGAACAATAGTGAACATATGATTAGAAACTTTTAAGAGTATTAATATAATGAGAATAAGATTTACAAAAGTGCTACCTAGGCACGCTGAAAGAAAAATAAGAAAACAAGACAAGATGTAAGTGATTTATTCACCAAGGCTGCCAGTTTCTACTGGATGATCTCTGTTCTCTTCATTCTCACCTAGTGGCTTGTCTATATTAACTTCTATAGAAATATCAAGAGGTGGAAGAAAATTAGAACAAGGAACCTATTCTTGCAGCATTGACCTGACAGATGGATTTGTCGATTCAGAGGGGGTAATTAGAGGGAGGGTATCAGTAATCTCTTACTGCAGTGGCTCCTCAACCCCTCTTAAAAGAACCTTAAGAACTGTGATGCCCTTTATCTCAAGAATTGTCCCATCAAATGACCTTTTAACACCTAACTTAATGAAAAGCTAGCCAAAGTCTACCTCTAACAGATGTTCTTCTACTAGTATGCTGATGTTCCTAAGCCCAAAGAGTATGCTCTTCTTATACTAGTCTCAGGCTTAGCCATTAGCTGTATGAAGATTTGCCTGTAGTCTGTGAACATTAGACCTAGTCCTTAATAGCTCCTATCCCCAAGTTAACGTAGGCCTTTAACCCTTTTACTTTCTCATAGAAACCCTTATAGTTATATCCCTGCTAGTAAGGAGATTTGCAAAAGTCTCACTTATTTTTCTTTAAACCTCTAAGTTATCCTTAAGGCACAGGATTTCCTGGTTAGACGCCACCACATTTAACTCGGAAGCTATCACCCTTCTCTTTAGATCCTCTTGTATCTTTCCCTAGCCTTAGTAATCCCTCTCTGACACTTATTTAAAGAGCAAATCTCCTACTTTAGTTGCTCCACCTCTACCTTGAGCAATAGCACCCTAAATATGGGACTTAATCTATTTCTACTAACATGCCAGCACGTGGAAAATCTAAGAGAAAATAAATAAGGTGTTAAACCTTGAGTCAGTAGAATAGGAATAAAAATGAGTAAAAAACTTATCAAAATTGACAAGTCTCGAACATAGTTTATAGCTTCCTTAAAATTTAGGTGGCTTACTTTCTCATCAACACCCCAATCAACCAGTGATAGGGCAGCATTAAGGAGTAGGAAAAGGCAGGCCATTGTCAATCATTTGTCCTCCTTAATATCAAGAATCCCTACCTCTAGCATAGAGGTATAAAGGAGTACAAAATGCCATAGGACAAGAGACACTAGGATCCTAGGTAATGATTTTAAAGCACTGTAAGTAGACCTCGATGTCTCAGTTGAGGTGGACCTTTTTTACCTGGTTGTAACTATGATGTTGCTAAAAGGATTTTCTTACCTTACTCTAGTGCAAGGCCTCTTCTTTATCAATTATGAAGGGCTCTCACTGTTGTCAGAATGATCTCGAGACAAGAGAGGATATTTCTCCTTGGCCCTAATAGTGTCCCTGGCTATTTTTTGATCACGCAGTAAAAGAAAAGAGGGCTCTTACTCACGACCCCTACCTCTGCCCACCCTTCTGGCGGCTGCTAACTTCTCAGAGATGGATAGGCTCTGTTTTTAATCAACCATACCTGCGAATAAAAAAATATAAAGTTAGCATTCTAATAATAATTCAAGTTATGTATTTGCTATCTCTTACCCTTTGCCTTTATTTGATTTAGTACAAAATAGGATAAATAGGATTCGACCAAACCCGTTCTACCAAGGGCATTTTAGAAAGAAGGTCTTCTAATCGCCAGTGATATCCCTTGGAAAAATCATCCTCCCCTTTGACTCAAAACCCGATGCTAGACAACTTGTCTAACCTTTGACTGACCCAACCTATTTGAAATCCCCCCCTCGATCGCAAGATCCCACTCACCTCTAATAAAGAACCACTTATCTTTCCAGTATTTATTACTGAAAGGATTCTTTCTCATTGGATTGGGAGTCTCAAATTTGGTTTGCAAATAATATCAACTAAGACTCAACCCAAGATTTTTTCTTAAAGTACAAATATAAGCCATCTCATGTATACTGAGCAACTAGCCAAAATACTCTTGCCATAATACGTAAAGCCAAGCCAAGCTCTTTTAACTATTTAGGATAAGCTAGTATAGTGGGATCTGGGAATAGGTTAGTAGATTGGCAAAGGAAAGCTAGAGCAATGGTCTTACTCTAATCATAAACAACACTTCATTATAAGTAGTTTCTCTAAGAGGGGGTTAGCTAGGTATTTTGTCTCCTCGAAGAATCTTTATTGACACTATCCTATCACCTTATGGGCATTTTAATATAACAAAAGATCTTATTCTCTAATTATTAAGGGAAACTAGTCTGCCTCATATTTGATTCTAGGCCTGAAAAAAGAGACAGAATCGATAGTAGACCTGTTATCACTCAATTTTGGGACAAACTCAACTCTAGGTTAACCTCTATGATATCTTAAGGTGATTGGTCTCAAAATATAACTTTAACACTCTCACTACTAGAAGTCATTTTCTACAAATAGATAATAATTGGTCAGGATGATTAGGATGCAAATATAGCATTTTTTTCAAGGCCAACTTACAATGTTAATCTCAAATTTACAGTTTATCCTAAGAGTTCAAATGCAGTGCCTATTTTTGTAGCCTTAAAGCCTCGCTCACCAATGCAAAACCAAGCTCAAGGTATTCTTTACCCCTAAGAGACAAAACCTTGACACATTTTTTTTGATAAGGTTACAAACACATACTGGGTAAGAAAAAACTATAAAAAATATACAAAAGGCTATAATAAGGAAGTTCTTACCATTTAATAGATATAAAAGAATGGATGAAGTCTAAATGATGCTAAAAGTGGAGGAAATAATGAATGACAAGCTTAGAAAATTATTTGCTATGATGGAAGAGTGATATGTAAAATGAAAGAAAACGTGACAAAAAAGGGTATTTATAGCTGGTTTAAGGATAATAGAATGGCGTGACAAATCCCAAAAACCATCAGCTTGAGGGTCAAGATCTTGTTACGTCAATAGGTAATGATAAGATGCCTTAAAATAGTGTGTGAGTAAAAATATGGCCATCCCCAAGATTACACGTGGTGACATTACGAAAAATGAAAAGGCATTAGCCTATTGTTATGTCTTTTTAGAAGCATCAAGTAAGAAAGTAGTGCATTTGTTATAAATGCATTTGTTGGTGGTTCATAATTTATGCTAGTATTTAAAAGTCAAATTTAAATACCCTGATCTACACCAAGAAAAATAAAACAAGTCAAATTTCTACTCTCACTCTAGGAAAGCAGAAACTTAAGGAGCCTATATTAAAGAACTTTTCCTAAACCCGTCCTTCTCGTCCTCTAGAATTCATACAAAAAGGCGATCTAAAACCATTGACCAATTCCTATGCCTATTGCTCTAAAATTTTAAGTTGATTTCAACTCTATCGTGACAAAAATGGGAGATCTAGACAGATAATCAAGTACATCTCCTAAGACTTGATAGAAGGTCCCATTGTATTTAAGAGCTGAGATGTTACCTATGTACTACATACATTTATTATATCACCCTATCTTGATAGAAGGTGATAGTAAAATAACCTGTCGACTACCTAAACAAGTCATATATCATTTAATTGGGCTTCTGTTCTCTGATGCTCAC
>JAWDEX010209426.1:0-10805 GCA_035221805.1 Trichilia hirta
CTAAAATATCCAAATTTTATATATAACATATGTGTGTAATCATTTAATAGAAATAGACAAAAGAAAATGAAAATAGTATTCCAAGTTAAAGAATGGCCAACAAATCGAGACTTCTTTTGGCAAGGCTTGGCTGTTCTCGTGAACGTGGAATGTTTCTCATCTTCTTGCATGGAAGATGAAGATTTTGTTAGTAAGTCAACTTCACTTTCGTTAATTTTATGCATTTTTGAAACCATTTCTCTTCCTTTTCCTCAATCTACTCCATGAAAAAAAGCGGTAGCAGAAATATTTGAAAACGAAATCCTTTACCCACTATGTCTACCAGCTGGTTGGTTGAATTATCAATAACAAGTAATATTTTTAATTCAATGCAACACCAAATACAAATAGAATATTCAATAATATTAAAATTCAATTCCATTTATTTCTCTTAATACAATTCAATGCATTTCACCAAAACTACCCTACTTGTACAAATTCACAAAAATCTCAATTTAATAATCAAATATTTATAACAATAATTTTACTCTGATTTTTAATATTCAAAAGAATATATCATTTTGATTGATAGATATATTTTGCATAGTAGATAAAAGTATTCTTAATACTTTAAAAATTAAAAACTTTCAATTAATAGAACATCACCTTAGTTCTTACCGTTATCCTAAGGTTTAAAGTTTTATGATACTGTTTTATTAATTATCACTTATCTTATAGTTACGAATTCTATTAAGCACTTAACATAATTTTTTTTTTAAAAAAAGTTAGTTATAGAAATTTTTTATTATAAAAATTTAAACATAGATTACGTTTGTAAGAAAATAAAAAAATATATCTAAAACAATAAACTCAATTTAAAATTGATTAAAAGACAAATTTTTACATAAAAATATCAAACAATAAAATTGGATTTTCTTTTTTATAAGGAATTTTAAAAAATATTTTTAACTTTAATTTGTTAAATTTATTTAATCATTTTATTTTAAAAATAATTTTTGATTCGATCGAGTGTTATTAAAAATAATAATATTTAAAATAATACAACCTAAATAATAAAACTTCAACAGAGTTAAGTGATAAATAATCCCTTGAACTAAAAACATATCTCCCAAAATGAAATAATGTTTCTCAAAAGCTTAGAGACCAAAGTCAAATTACCCCATTATTTATCTCCACTCCATCTCCAATTCTTCATGCACGAAAAATTATTCACTTCTTTTGGGCTATAAATACAGCTGCTCCTCCCATTCCACAAAAGCAAGCAGCTTTAATTTATCAACTCTTTCTATATAGCTGCTAGCTTCTCTGCCTTATGCTTCTCATTTGAGTCAATACTTCAGGCTAGCTATCATGGCATCCATTTCCCACTTTTTTCTCACACTCTTAATTGTAATCTCTCTTGTATCTTGCTCTGCAAATGCACAACTTAATCCAAACTTCTACGCAAACACTTGCAGAAATCTCCAAGCCATTGTGCGAGACGAAATGAACAAAGCTATTAGGAGAGAGGCTAGACTTGGTGCCTCGATTCTTCGCTTGTTCTTCCATGATTGCTTTGTTAATGTACAAATACGATGGAAATAATATCTCTTGCTTCGTTGATATCATATATTTTAAAAAAATACTTTTTAGCTTATACTTAATGCTAAAGAGTAAAGACAATCATATATGTTTCTATATATTTTTATTTTTGTACTGATCATGACTCATGGGAATTTTGTTTTGTAGGGCTGCGATGGATCGATACTACTAGATGACACAGCCACCTTCACTGGGGAGAAGAATGCATTACCAAATAGAAACTCTGCTAGGGGTTTCCAGGTGATTGACGCCATTAAAACACGACTGGAAGCTGCCTGCAACAACACCGTCTCATGCTCAGACGTCCTAGCTCTTGCTGCCAGAGATGGAGTCGTCTTGGTAAGTTTTGTATTAATTAATTCTACAATTTAATTTGCGATAGTAATTCAGTTTGATTTTGCATGCAAACATGGTAACATCAATTAAATATTTAGTAAAATATTATGAGAAACAAGTATTTATCAAAAAGCAGTCAAAGAGAAGCTTTTTTTTTAATTCGTCTTTTACCCAAAAAGCTTGGAGTAAAAAGAATATTGACTAACAATAATTTAATAAAATATAAAAGTACGATTTTTTAAAATGAGATATATAATGCATCACATAATTAATTAATTAGTAGATTTCAATCATCATAATAGAAAAAGTTTCTATTTTGCAACTCGGAGGACCAACGTGGACGGTGCCACTAGGCCGGAGAGATGCAAGAACAGCAAGCCAGAGCGCAGCCAACAGCCAAATTCCATCACCGTTTGCCAACCTCCCAACCCTCATCTCCATGTTTGCAGCCAAAGGTTTAACCGCCCGCGAAATGACTGTGCTCTCCGGCGGCCACGCCATCGGCTTTGCTAGATGTGCCACCTTCCGCAACCGCATATACAATGATACCAACATTGACCCAGCTTTTGCTACCACCAGGAGATCAACCTGCCCGGCTACCGGCGGCGACAATAATCTTGCTCCTCTAGACCCGACGCCTAACCGGTTTGACAACAGCTATTATCAGAACCTCGTGGCTCGACGTGGACTGCTTCATTCGGATCAGGAACTCTTAAATGGCGGATCTCAGGATGCAGTAGTCAGAACTTTTAATACCAATTTTCGTGCGTTTTTCGCGGAATTTACTGCTGCAATGATAAAAATGGGAAACATTAGCCCCCTCACAGGAACAAATGGAGAGATTAGAAGGAACTGCAGGGTTGTGAATTGATTTTAATCGAATCCCTACCTAAGATAGAATACATTGAATGGAATAATTAGGTCTAGAGATCTTGGGTGAAGACTGAAGAGACTCGAGGGTTTCGTTTTAACTTATTGCTTTTATATTTGTCTTTTCAAAGAAAGTGTTTAATCAAATAAATTAAAGAAAGCCATTTGCGTTATCGGGTCAAATTTTCTTTGGCATTCATTCTCCCTTTGCGTGAAAATGGCCAAGGAGTTGCTGAAATTGAATGGTTAATTATAGTTATCGTATATATCATTTGATTTTATTAATATTTATATACGTGCTAAATGATTATAAATACGGTGCCTTTTGATTTTTCAACGTTGATATACAAGTTACTTGATTACAAAATAAAGTACCATCGTTTTGGTTGACATTTATATACCTGCCAATCAATTTATTAGAATTACAGTGCCATGCATTTATTTTTATGAACATTTGTATAAATGCTAATTAATTATAAGTACCGTACCAGATGTTTTTATCGATATTTATAGACATTAATTTTGTCTCGTTTTGTTTTATCTAATATTTATAAACATCCTGATTCATACACTTATAAGTAAACAGGTCACCATTTGTTTATAACAAATATTTCTATACATGCTAGTTTATTACGATTAATTTCTTTTCTGTTCTTTTCTTCTTCTTTTTTTTTTTTTTTTTTTTTTTTTTTTTTTTTTTTTTTTTTTTTTTTTTTTTTTGAGAGGGAGAGAGGTTATTTTGATAAAAAAATATATTATTTATCTCACATAATTTGATAGTAAGAATTTAAAGTCGAGAGTAACAATTGCTGTTATTGACTCGTCCACTCCCGCTGCTAACCATTGCATTGCATGCAACCAGTGGTCAAAATAATATTGACATAGAGTTTTAAGTAAAAAATTTTAGTTAAAATTACATTTAACATATGGATCGACGTGTTGGTGGTTTTATTAATTTAAAACTAGATTCCTAGTTTAAAATTATACTTATAATATGGATTGATGTGTTTGTAATTTTATTAGATTTAAAATTAGAGTCCTAGTTGAAGTTAAAATTTTAAATTTATATATAAATAATCCGTTGGCTGTATAATAGTGAAATATTTAAACAATGAAACTTTCACGTGTTTTATATTTTAAATCTACTGTCATGTATTTCAAATTAGTAATCTTTACCTATATATAAATAACGTTACGGATATAATTTCTTTCTTTCTTTTTTTTTTTTTTGTATATATTAATGTTTCATCATAGGATTGGTTTTCTCTTAATTTATATTATTTATTTTAACACTACTCTCCTTATATGCTTGATAACGATCTTTGGATTTATTGTAGTCAAACATCTAACTTTGTAAAATTTTGCAAACGTCTTATATTTTAAATTTTTTGTTAGATATTTGATATTATTTTTTTGTATAAACTCATTACATAAATTCATGTAATAATAATTTATGAGATAATAATACAATACAGACACATTGGTATGTATTAATAGAAAGAGTTTGTATCTTTAAGATTATTGATTTCATATATTTTTAACTTAATTATATAAAGAAACTTTTATTTCTTTAATTATAGAATTTAATTGTTAGTGTAATTGTTGAATTGTTAATATTAAATTTTAATTTCTAGTGTTAAATAGTGTCAGGGCAAATTTAGCAATCACTATGACTTGGCCAACTAGCCAAGCAAATTGTTAAACTAGAATAGAAACTTGAGCATATGGTTCGGTGGGACTCACATAAATTTAAAGTTCAAGTGTTGAGACAATTATAAAAACATCCTCTAAGCAATCATCTATGTCATTCTTTTAACTAAGTCATCATCCTTATTATGTGTCTTGTTTAGTATCTACTCAAAATATTTTCAAGGCTGAAACTTTGATAATATTACTGATTGGCCTTATGGTTGGAGATGTTTTTTGAATTTCTTGAGGCGATTCTGCCAATAGTGCTTAGGGACAAACTTGAGGCATGCCTTAAGATTTGTTTTACTGAGTAGAAAATTAGTGTTTTTCTTGCTTATTATTGTTATAATTTGATTTTATCCTCTATAAATTTTATTCATATTTTATAAATAAAGCTCGAGATATCGAATTTATGACAATGATATGAGACTTTAATTTTAAATATTTTGTCAAATTTATTTGATAAGTTTGTATCTTAACTCGAGGTGCTAAATTTTGATGGTGATGTGTCTATTTATTGTTGCTTAATTTTAAATTAACTATTAGAATAATTTTGATAAACTCATTAATAATGTGGGTATTTATTATTATTTTGACTTTTGTATTTAATAGCCGAACTAGTCTATATAGATGTTACTATTATTTTACCTTTTTTTACTATAAAAATATGTAATTATTTTTTTATTTGTAAAACTGAATTAAAAAAATTTTAACTATTAAAAATTATATTAATAATTATTTATTTAATTTACAGGCTAATTTTATTACTCATGAATAAGTGATTAATAATGATAATATGTAAGATTTTAGCTCGCTATAACTAAATATGAATGAAATTCTACTAAAATTATATGAGCGTTTCTACTCTTTGTGTAGATAGTCTGATAAAAATATATTAAATTTGAGTGATAACATTAAAGATACTTATGAATAATGATATTTCTCAAGATCTAAGATAACTGATTAAAATAAAAATCTTATTAGGTGAACAATCTCCTAATCTCTTTGTTTCTCACATACCTAATTTAAGTAAGAGTTCTTACTCTAAAAAATAATGAGCAAAAGGATTGCAAATTTATCACATATATGCGAGATAGAATTGTAATTAGCGATATTATTTTTTGAAATATCTTTTTAATAATTGTGTAATACTTAGTATTTA
This sequence comes from Trichilia hirta, assembly GCA_035221805.1. Lineage (NCBI taxonomy): Eukaryota > Viridiplantae > Streptophyta > Magnoliopsida > Sapindales > Meliaceae > Trichilia > Trichilia hirta. Next base: position 5,639 of record JAWDEX010209426.1, read on the forward strand.
AGTTAAAGGGTATTTTTGTTATTGAACTAAGTCAAGGGTATTTTTTTCATTTTTAAATTTTATATTTGTGTGATATTTTTAGATAAATAAGATGATATTGATATTTATAAGGTATTTTGAGAGAATGTGAAAGAAGTTGGTTGAGTTAGAAAAGGTTTATATACGATATTATTTGTACACCTGAAATTTCAAGTTAAATTTCTATTAATTAAAAAAATTAATTAATGATAAGTTTGTTATTATGAAAAGAGAACAGAAATACAGGTTTATAAAAAAAAAAAGAGTGAAATTAAAGTTTAAATGAGAGAGAAATTAGCATTTAAGTTTGACTATAGACATAGATGATATTTTTAGGGGTTTGAGTGAAATTTTTCAAAGGGATCTAAATTAAATTGTCCCATATATTGATGAGAAATTAAATATATTGATATATTACTTCAAATGTATCAATATATATATACGGGAACTAAAAGGTGTAAATCATGCAAGCTTTGTTCTTTTTGAGTAATTTATAGTATTTTGACTATATCTTGAGCTATATAACTTTGATTTAGGTGATTCTTAATTCGTTAGAAAAATGAAATTATTTAATGAATCAAAATAACAAATTACAAAGACTCATCTAATGATAGAACAATTTTGAGCAGTCTTCGATTTTTAAGACATAACTTTTCAAAGAAATATCCAAATTCAGGGATTCTTGAATTGTTAGAAAGTTAAACGAATTATCTGTATTTATAGATAGGCTAAATCTTTTGTTATAAGGGTTATAATTGAGGATAAAAATTTACATTGCAAAAGAAGTGGAAAAATAATGAGTGTTGATGTTTAAGACTGGAAGTATTGATACATTCACCCTTAAGTATTAATACATGATTGGAAACTAAAGAATTAACAAAGATATCAATATCAAAAGTTAAAGTATCGATACTTTTTGAAAAAATAAGCTATTTTAAGGAGAGTTTGACACTCAAATTAAATGTATTGATACTTTGATAAATATATCGATTTATTTTAATAAAAACTATGTCTTAACTAAAGAAAAATTAAAAGTATTAATGCTCAAGCAAAAGTATCAATATATTTTGAAAAAATAAGCTAATTTGAGGAAGATTCATTACTCGACAAAATGTATCAATTCTTAGATAAAAATATCGATATATATTGACAAAAAGTGCATTCAACTAAAGAAAAACCAAATGTATTAATACTCAAGGCAAAAATATCAATATTTTTATCTATTATGATCATAGAAACTAGAATTTTAGCTTGTAAAGAGTTCATTTTATCTAATCTAAGGATAATCTCCACCATTCTTTCTATACTTTCAAGGGTAATTTAGTATTTTTTGAATTTATTTATTGGTATATAAAATTAAAAGGGGCTAAATCAAATCATTCTTCATCCTCTTTATTGATATTTACTCTTATTTAAAAAGAAACCCTACACAGAACATTCCCTCTTTTTTAGCTTTGTTCACCATTCAACCATAACCTATCTCTCTCATTTCTCCACCAAATCAAGCAATTAAATAATAAAAACTCATATGCTCTTTCTAGTAAATACTAATCTATGCTTAAATTTGGCACGTATTTAACAAATTAGTAGAAATTAAGAAGAGAAAAAATGGTGCACAGTATCATTTCAAAAAATCATCAAGATGTCTCTACAAAAATCTTTTCTAAGCTTTTATGAGTAAGCAAGTAAATTGGTTCACTTATTTTGTTATAAATTTATGCAGTAAAGTTAGAGAATGAATGTGAATTTTACTGTTTATTTAGGAATTATAATGATTTAAGCATGGAATGATAAAATTAAGTTAGAATACTTTGATTATAGGTTAAAATAAGATGAATATAAGTATGGATATGGTTCGATGATAAGTTACTATTATTAGCCATTATTTATTTAAGAGTTAATTTGTTTAAAGTTTTGGTATTAGTATTAATTAAAGTATAATTAATGAATAGTATGATATAGAGAAATTGCCATGAGATTTTATATGGTAAAATTAAATAAATGGATGAATAGTTGTTGTTTGGAAGCTTCAATTTAATAAAATTGAGAAGTTAGATAATATATTTATTTTGAATAAAAATGTTCTAGTGTTATACATATGAGAGGGATAGATAGAGTTATTAATGATAGTGTTATTGACGTTATAATTGAAAATATATTATATAGGTTTTGACATCACATAGTACGAATCAGAATAATTAGCGATCTAGTAAGGCTTAGAGATATAGAGAATTAAGAGAGTGTATATCCTCCTCTTCTATGAGTGAATTTTAACTACTTTTCTTAACAATTTATTCATTTTATTCTAGAAAACTATTTTATAAAAACATATAATTTAAAATTATATAAGAGGCCTTGGATTTATTTTTGTGGTAGAGGCTAGGATGGTCTCCTTGTTTGTGGTTTGATTATTAACTTATAATTTTACTTTTCTATACTTTTATTATTTTTCATGATAATTTAATGCATGTTTATTATTTAAAAAAAATAAATGGCCTGTTGATTGAGTATAGATTTGTTTATGAGGCTTCTGGCTAATTGATATGTTTTACAAGTTATCATTTTGAAAACCATTATGATATACATGTTTATGATATAAGATATCATTATTTCTATATATATACGTTTGACTATAGCCAGAGAGCCAAAGTTTTATGGATTTATTGTAATATATGATATAGAGATCGAGGAGGCCAATATTATAGCTACAAAAAATAGCCTAGGGTAACTTATAGAGAGACCATCTAAGTGAGTGCGCATCAGTAAGACCGATATAAGGGAAGCAATAATCTCATTTATGATAGAGTGGCTTATTAGACAAAATTATAGAGAATAATCATGTGAAGATTCACAGGCTCCTCTAGGCCAACGTCAGTGATAGGCCAAATTTTTATAACCAAGCATGCATTCATTTATTTTATCATATAAACTAAATTTTATAATACTTTATTATTTTAGTTGTATAAAAAATTTAGTAACGACTCAAGATGCTCTTGATCAGAGTGATCGCCAAAAAGGTAGCTAACCTAATGATTTTGGATAATAAGCCATGAGTTTTATAAAGATCATATTGTCTTTGTTATTTTCATTAATGTTTTATTTAAAATTGATCTTATAAAACTATTTTATATGTTTATGTGTACATATATTTTTACATCCATTTACAAGGTATACTCCAGTATACTCACCCCTTTATATTTCAGTTTTAGGTATTTAAAGTAGAGTGAAAGGATAGTTAGAGAAGACAAGTACTTTTTAGTGGCATAAAGTTTACAGGTATATAGTCAATACTCAACTCACAATCTTTATATAGTCCACTAGATGTTATAAAATGGTTTTAGTTATTGTATTCTATGATTTGTGAATTTTATTTGATTTTAAATCAATTGTATAATATTTATTTAAAACAAAATTGAATATTTTTTATTATTTAAAATTCTTAGTTGAATTTATTTTATGATTTAAAAAATAATGATACTCAGAGTCTAATGGACTCTCAAGTTATGATTCTTGCTCTCAGAATTATAATGCAAGGGTAGGCGACGATTGTTATATAAGGGTCTCGATATGGGGCATGATAGATCGTGAGCACAAAATTTAATTTATTAAGAATAAATTGAGTAAGGAGCCTTTAGATAACATTCTATTGACTCTTGAGACACATTCTTATAGATTAGTGCAATATAAATTTTTAAAATTATAGAAACTATTTTAAAATGAGCAAGAGCACTATAGTATCGAAAATCTTATTGTAAATGATTTTATTTGCTAATTTCTGAGAAAATTAGAGAGAAAGTCTATCTCTGATCTATAGAAAATATTTAAACTATTTTTGGAAGAAGATGTGAGCTATAGTAACTGTATATATATATGTTCACTGTCGCTTTTTTTGTTTTTTTTTTTATTTTAATAATTTTTTAATAGTTAGCCTACCTTTATAGGTGTTATTATTATTTTATCTTTTACTATATAAATATATTATTTTTTATTTTTACTTGTACATTGATTATTATTTTATCTATAAATATACATAATTATTTTTTATTTACAGAGTTAAGTTTAATCAGAAATAAAAAAGAGATTAGTTCATCAAATTTGAAATATTTGTGTCTTTTATGAGACTTGTTAAAAAAAATACAAAGAATTTATAAATAATTCGAGTAATCTAGGTCAAGTTTTAACTAAGAAAAAAATTTATTTGATATATAGAAGAGATAGTCTTGGGTTAATAGAATGTGTATCAACAGCAGTATATTTAAGAGGTAGTTAAGTGCTAAGTATTGCTCCTACATCTTTAATTATCAGAAATCTTATCGAAAAAATAATTGGTGATGAGTTAAAAATATTTTCTACACATGAATGTATTGTAAGAATGATGTGTAACTCTAATATCTTTATATAACTTTCAAGTAGTTTCGGTACTTTAGAAGAACATTTTTAAGTTACTTCATAGGCTCAATTGAATATTTACCAAAAACTCATTGGTTTGTTAAATGTTAATAATTTTTTTGATAATTTGTTATCTTTTTTTGATCAAGTTATAGAAGAATAATTTATCTCGCCTTCAATATACCAAATCCCAGTCTGTATTTTAAATCCAGAGCAACTAATTGATCAATTACAAGATTTTATTTATGAACTTGATCTAATGGTAGCTCAGATAGATTGGTCAGTGTAAAATAATAAAAAATATAAACTAGGTCTAATGCTCTATCTTAACTTTTCTTTCTTGTAGTTTATTGCAGATTTTTCTTATGTAAAAATTCTATCTCAGGTGATATTTATTATACTTTATTATTCTATATCAAGAAGTTAAAATAATGTCTTATATTAGATGAGATATGGATGGTTAATATTAAATAATATTAGAATTATAAGTATTATTATGTATTTATGTGTATTAAAGTATTTTTATTATGTTGTAAAAAAAAAGCATCCGACTTCTGTATAAATGACTGAGTAAGGGGTCATTTTTTCTCTTTCTGATCTTTGAGACGCATCTTAATAATATTATTACTATTTACATATATTTTATATTTATAATAAGGTCTTATTATTTGCTTCTATTTAAATTATTTAAATTTTGTGAATTCTCATTTTATTATTTGTTTCTTTAGAAACTTATTATACAAGAGTTTTATGAGCCATT